>BRZM01001990.1:39093-52263 GCA_033238685.1 Lates japonicus
GTGGGGGTAATGCCAGGCTTGAGGCACAGGGCCATGCATCCTAACTGAACCATGAACCTTTTTTTAAAAAAAAAAAAAAAAAACAGGAAATGGACAGATATCTTTCCACAATGAACCGTGACGGCAGAGAGCAGGTCTTCAAACGAGGATTCTGTCTGATGTTCGTTTTCTGCCTACAGTCTGGTGAGATGATAAGAACTCATGGGAGAGAGAAAAGGCTGGGTCGGAGCAGTGTTTGGGTGACTTTGACACGGGACCACAAATCTAATCAGGATTAACAGGTTTAAAGAAAGGTGTAACAGAAAGGCCAAAAAAAGCAGCTTTCAAAACACATGATCTAGTTTATGATTTGGAGAATTTTCCACTTTATCAGATTCAGCCAGTGTCTCGACTGATCTCAACAACAAACATCTACTTTCCTATCATGAATAATGAACCAACACCATATGTGAGGGGTTTCAGTTATAACTGATACCAATAATTAAGTATTCTTTTTTTTATATCATCCTTTTTCCAGTATTTTATTTATGCAACAATTTAGGCTGAAAAAAATGCTTTGAAGGGCAATATTTTAACCATCAACAAAGACGCCCATAATGATGAGACTGTCTTTGATCCCTCTCAAAATGACAGATTAGATATTAATCCGGTTTTCTTTATGAAAATGCCATTCATATGTCCATCCAACATGATGATATTGTCTGAGCTGACAGAAAATAAGAAAAATGAGCTGTGAAAAGTCAAATGTATGGCACTATTAGTTTAATGGATTAACATGTGGATTAGCATTTGCTGCACATTTCTTGTATATTTTTCTGAATAGGCTTAACTGTCAGGATTACATTTTCATTTGAACCTTATTCTGTCAGAAAAACAAAACAAATCAATAAAGCTTGTTTGCCCATCGGAGGCTGTTGTACAGTTCTGCCTCAATGGCAGCCTCCTATTGTGCGTGCATGCTTTCATCTCATCCCTGCCTTGTCTTTCTGCCATACCTTCCCTGTTGGTTATTTTTAACCTCCCTTCCCTTGGTCTCATTTGGGCCAGATGGAGTCTGCCCTGAAGCATGTGTTTGGGGCAAAGCTGCACTCCTGGTTAGCCTCTCTCACTAGTGGAATGAGGCCTGTCAGAAGGCATCAGGGTGACTCATCTCAGGAGGATGTGCTAACACATCATTGCCCCAGACTTTTCTGCAAGAGTTGATCGTCCATGAACAATGCAGTTCCCGTCGCAGGCTCATACTTGGCCAATTCATCATCTAACCTTCGATGTAAGGCAGGAATGGAGAGAGTGAGAGAGGAATAAGTTTTAATTCATGAATAGAGAAATATTTTGTTTGCGTTTGCCCCCATAGGGATTGACAGCAGCACTCAATTTGAACTAAGCCATTTTCTATCTGCCACAACTGCACTGCATAATTTCAGTCTCTATCTCATATATTTAGTTTTTAACGCACCCATGGGAGTGAGTAAGAATGCATCCTCTCCTTTAGTAAGGCCCTGTTTTACATACAAACGGAAGTCTCAGCTCTGCTTCATGTGGCCTCATGTGGGGTTTGTGCATTTTGGTTGGGGCACCTGTAGCGTTTAAAGTGAATTTTAAGCCAGTTTCCAGGTTACCTCCTCTTAAACCTATTGCACTGATGAGATTGTGTGATTGCAACTTGTGCAGTCTTTGTGTCCCCGCAGAGTTTCAATTTGAGGCTGGCTCGCGGAAGCCAGAGCGGACCCCTGTTAGACCCTCAGCAAAGCTCTACACTCTCTCCCACCCTCCACAAGGTACACACACTGCAGATGCATCTGTAATGCATAAAATCAGGTTTAGTCATATTCTGAAGTACCTCCACTAAACCTACACCTAACAAACCTTTGAGACTTCTTCTACACAATGAATTATCTGTTAACAAATATATTTCAAGTATCAATACTCTTCTTGCATAAGACATAAATATGAGCCTCCTGATATAAAAAGAACTAATTTTCTCATGTATTCATCATGTAATTGATGCCAAAACATCCATCCATCCATTATCTATACCGCATAGCTGTTAAGGGTCACACGGGGGACATTCACAACCATTCACACCTACAGGCAATTTAGAGTTACCAATTAACCTAAGCTGCATGTCTTTGGACTGTGGGAGGACACTGGAGAACCCAGAGAGAACCCAGAGAGAAAGGGAGAACATGCAAACACAGAAAAGCCCCAGGGTCAAACTGGGGCTCTGGGGCTCGAACCCAGGCAACAGTGCTAACCACTGCACCACCTTGCTGCCCTTGATGCTAAAACAGACATTCAAATTTGACTGTATAACAAGGAATAGAAAGTGTCAGAAAAGAAATTCAGAACAAGATGGCGCTCCCTAGTGTGTGACATTGCGTAGCTCTCTAATTTAATCTAATCTAAAATGCTGAGCATGCAACTGTTGAACAGATTAATCTGTGCTTCTAACAGACTTGGACAAGAAGTCATCCAACTTAAAATGACTTGTCACTGCCCTCCATGGTTATAATAACAACACGTGATTAAGGTTGTAGAATGATCACGGTTTGGTTAGTTTTAGGCACAAAAACTACTTGGCTAGCTTTTTTTTTCAGAGGTTAGAGGACAAGCATCATCATTACAAAACTAAACATGTGGCTAACAGTGTGAACAATCATGGATAAAAGGGAGGTTTCAACTAGGAAATGAAAAGCAGTTTCCTGTGTGAAAGCGTGTTTTGCTGATCCTTCCATCCACTCAAGCCTCTTCTTAACATGGACTTTGTTGCTCTGCATACTGTGCCACCGACTGTCTTTG
Organism: Lates japonicus; assembly: GCA_033238685.1. NCBI lineage: Eukaryota > Metazoa > Chordata > Actinopteri > Centropomidae > Lates > Lates japonicus. The sequence continues at coordinate 41,893 of BRZM01001990.1, forward strand.
CTCCTTTCACAATGACTCTGGGTCGTAATAAGCTGCTTGACAGACAGGCTTGTTTTTTTACAGTTTGGAACAGCACTGTGAAATAAAAACAACAAAGTACGTGATAAAACAGAGCAAATTTAGTTTTTACATATAGCTTAGTTAAAGGTTATGGTGTGTGATGCTGCTCACTAGAGAAATGCTTGTACATGTGGTGTTTGGAATTTGTTTTTACAGAAGGCATTTGTTGTTTCTGCCCAGGGTGCATAACACAAAGAACTTCTCTCTTGTGCACACAGAAAAATGTATATTATTTAATCATATTTCCACAGTGTACCTCTCTCAAGAACCATAAAATACAATACCATTGAAACAATGCTCATACCACACCTATAAAGTAAATAGGTATAATTATTTTGCTTTGGTTGAAGTATTAGATGTGCTTAAAGTAACACACCCTGGGGTTATTATAATGTTATCTGAGTGCCACTATTATAGTAGTATTTGTTAAATTCCCAGGAAATCATTTTTGTTTTGGTTTGTTAGTTATCCACTGTCATTTATCAGTTGTTCAGAGAGGTTGAAAAATGATTAGTGAAACAATGTTTTCTGGCTGTGATCTAACAAAAACCCACAATATTGTGGGCTTTGAATTGTTGTGGGCATTTCCTCTGCTAGAACTGCTGCTCAGATAACTTTTTTCAGCGCTAAGAGGAAATTCATATTTACCCCAGATGAAACAAGTATTGCTTTGAGAAAAATATATTTATTTTGAGGAAACACACACTGCACACACCATGCCTTGGAGACATGTTCATGTAATGGAGTGATTATTCCAAAATAATCAGCAGTGAGGCTTGCATATGAAATCCATTGCCTTGAGCCACAAATCAAAAATTCACATCTCAACATTTTTTTTTACAAATGTATGTCTACACCAAGTCAGGACTGTAACACGGGCTTGCCAGAAGCATTTTAAAATCATCTAGTGATACGTCCCCATGTGTTACAAATAATATTGCTTCATAAGAAACATACATATACAAATTCACACATTTGATGAATGCAGATGTCCATGGAGGTCCACAAGCACACACACAGACAGAGACATTATGTGCCTGAACAGGCAGTAGGACAATATGTGTCCTCAGGGCAGGGTGAAGATGCACTTAGGGCAAAATGCGGTTCCACTTCACTCCCATCTGCATTGTTAACACCTTCCCTAGTGAGCAGACCCAGTGTATTCTGCGGTCGTGCTCCTCATCACTAACAAAAATAATTTCCTTTCTGTATCTCTATGCCTTGCACACAAGACAGAAGCAAAGAAGGGAAAACAGGACAGTGTAATGCAAGCATTGTAGAACAGAACTTGATACCTTGGTTCAAAGGTATTGGTGTTGACCTCACCTCCAGACTCCCCAGATCCCAATCTGACCCAGCATATGTGGGATGATCCAGAACAAGTCAGATCCATGGAGGCCCCATCCCACATCCCACAGGACCCAAAGGATCTGCTGTCATTCCCGGTGCCAGAAACTACAGGAGATCTTCCGAGTTCCCATGTCCAAGCCCCAACGGGTCAGAGCTGTTTTGTCAGTATGAGGGAGATCTATGCAATATTAGGTAGGTCCGCAGCCAACCATAGATTTTATTTTGAGTTAGAACTTTTCAAGTTGGTTTATTGGTTGGTTTATTTAGGAAAACCACGTTAAACACAATAGAAATCACAGCAGAGTATTTTTACTTGCTTTAAAACATTTTCAATCTTTATTTTTGTCCAGATATGCAGTTTTGAAAGACAGTAAATATGTGACTCTAGTTAAAACGTCTATTACTTTTTCAGTTAATTTTTCATACAGTACTAGTGTTATTGATTGCTCTTTAAAGTTAAACCATGTGAATTGCAGTTTCAAAACACAAGTGGTGAGCTGGAAGAAATCTGTGGATCAAGGGGGCACTGTTGGACACTAAAAAATCGGGCATTAAAGGTGTTTTATTGATAACAGCAGTACTTTGCACCTTTGAGACGCTAACTTACAGTAGTTTAAGAATTCTGTGCGCTTCTAGTGTCAAGTACATCAGTGGCACTTTTAGCCATTTGTATGAAGTATAGAATATTGTATACAGAATGCAAATATTTGCTTCTAAATGTTCTTTGCTTCTTCTTCTTTTTCTTCTAAATGTAGTTGGGAACATACATTTTTAATATGTATTCCCACACAGTGAGCAACAGAGAAAACTTGTTATCTTTATCTCTAATTCATTCATCTTAAACAATATGCATCTGCTGTTCTATATGTATCTACTAGGGATGGGCATTTTGATTACTTTTTGAAGTCAATTAATCAAGCCAATTTAATTCGATTGGTCGTGACATCATCATTAAGACGTGCCCTCCACCCAAACCAAAATAATAATATGTTGTTGTGTCAAGTCATGTTTTTTGCAGTGTAGTGTACAGATGCACTAACTTTACCTCCCAAGCCCCACTCATCAACAACGCACCTCAGACTAGCGGTGATGTTCTCAGCTGTGAGTCTGGAGCACAGAGCCAGAAATGTTCCAGTCACCGTCCATGTAATAGCAGGTGTCAGTGACATAAAACTCCGATGTGAGAGCTGTCCATGCAATGGTTGTTATTGCTACTTTGTTGGCTTCTGTCAAGTTCTTTTTTAGAGCTGTAGCTGCCTCATTGTACTTTTTCTCAATCTGGCCGGTAATGGTCTTCCTTGAAGGCACGGTATATTCGGGTTCCATGAGTCTTTGACAGCTCCACCCCTCCAACAACGCTAAGAGGAAACATATCGTCTGAAATCATTTAAGTCACCAACACTATTTGTTATTTGTTCCTGTCGTTTGCGGTCTCATGAGCGCTTAATTACAACAAATCTACAGTGAGTTAATGAGACCTCTGTATATAATTTGCTCCCAGTAAAAACCTCCTGAACGATGAACACTGAGGGAATCCTAACCTAAAAACAAACTAAGCATCTAGCAACAACCTGAGCTAATGTTAGCAGCAGCTCGTTCAACTGCCCGCTACACTGCTTCTTATTGCTGACGTCTGTTCCAGTGTTTTACTTGCACCACACAGAGAGAAGATGCGCACTCAGCATCTCTATGAAGTAAAACATAAATCTCCTCCCTCCTCCAACCAAATAAAAGTTAGTCAAATAAAAATTAGTTGACTCCTAAAAAAAAAATATTTTCGACAATATTTCAGCGCACGAACACGTTCATTACGGCGTAAACCATTCATCTGTCCATCCGATTCATCACGCACCGCTCATTTGACCCGCTATCGGTCATCGTTGAATGTGAATCATCATCAGTAAAAGAACAATGCTTTATTTTCCTCTCACCACTGTTGCCTACTTCGATTCCCTCGGCCCAGCCCATCCTCACATGCCTAAGCCTGGATTCAGACGATATCCATTTCCTCTTTATTGCACCATTATTTCACCAAAACAGACCGCCTTATGTTCGGCGCTTGTAAACATGAAGACAAACACAGCAGCTTTCGTCTGCAGTTAGCATCAGATGGACACGCAGCCTTACTTTGTATTCGTTTTTCAGATAAATGCGAAGATATTCCACCTGTCTCAGAGTTCAGAGAATCCCGAGAATCAGTTAGAACTCCACGTTCGCCCACTGTCACCGATGACGCACTTGTTTGAACACAGGCCTGAGATTCAGAGACGTCGCAGCACTATTTCATTTTTTCACCTCCTTTTTCTGCCGAGTGTAGAAGTTGTCCCAGCAATCATCAAGAAGATCGCGTTCGCGTTGTCAGTTGAGACAACCTCCGTGGTATTCAGTTATTTCAACGGTCAGCAACAACTCCACGGTCCACACCGTGAGTCGTCACGCAACGCTGGCTTCAAAACACCGTCAGGATGACCAGAGCCTCGCCTCAGGCCGAAAACAGGGAAGTTTTGAGGCTCACTGACACGAAGTTAAACAACACACTGCTGGGGTTGCCGCACCATTCGAAAGCAAGACAGCGTACATGGCAGTGGCAAAGTTCAGATTTCACCCGAGGTGGTCATGCAGCAGCGTCAACCACCCGCATTGCAACAACGCCCCTGCAGCCCACCCCGAAGCCGCAGCCAGCCGCAGCCGCCGCACCGTCGGCTGGCGTGCTCAAACGAGGGTCAGGCGGTGAAAGCAGAGGTTCATTTGATTACCGTTGATGGTTCGTCGAAGTTCGGCAACACGACATTCGACGCTGGTTCGACCACAGCGTACACCCACATCAATGTCGTCTGGTGTTAAAGCTGAGTTTGAAAGGAATGTGCGCCGAATGACGATCCAGACGAGCGGGGTGACCCACGATGCAACACACGAGGCAGCAAAAAGCCATCTCGTGGCGACGACGCAACGTTCATTCAGCTGTCTTCTGAGACCACCATTAGAACACCTCAACTTCCGGGTGTCCTCGCCTGGATTCCTCCAGACGCCGGAAACTTCCGAGATTTCCTGCCCACGCCGACATGACCGCATCCTCACCGCGCCCCCGGCCTGTCAGCCGGGCACATCATGCCGCCGATCCCAGCCCCACCAGCAGTAAATTACTGATTCACGACCCCGCGACTGTTCACCGAACCACCGTTCACGGTGTTCGCCTGAGATCTCGTTTCAGCGCACAGTCTCGTGGAAGTACACAGAAGAGTCACAACCGTGGCCATAAACGAAAGCCGAACATGCCGACCAGATTACGACGACTGGCAGTTACACCAGTGCGAGTCAAGAAAACACCCTCACGTCAGCAGCAGCAGCCCGACCGCCGATGAGGGAGGTGCCGGTCTGCGGATTCACGCTCTTGATAATCGCACCGCCGACGATCGTCGACGGACAACAGCACGAGCAGGCGTTACGACCCTGTGTACCGCGCGTTATTATGAGTTAACGACTGGCATCATCGGCGTTTACGTCTGGCCAGCCTCGATCCGCCGAACGACCACCGAGGGATCGACCAGCGGAAACAACGTCCCTGCCCCGACTGCAGATCTCCTCCTCCCGACGGACCATGCCGAGAACAACCCACCGCACACCGGAGCCGCCGCCAGCACTGCCCACCAGCCCCCGCACCAGAGGCGCCCACAGCCAGCAGACCCTCGACAGTCCTCATCCACGAAGTTCTCGATCTGTTCGGAGAACGGTTCAGTGTTACCCCATTTATGATGGTATTTTCGAGATGATCGATTTAATTGTTCACAGGATGCATTTCTCCTCTCTGACATACGTGTTTTTCGGTACGGTTGCAGATCGATCATCTCGATCAGCGAGCCTCAACCACCCCGGCAGACGTAATTTCTCCCACGTTTGAGTCATTGCTCATCAAGAACAAATATCGCCGCATGTCATCACGTCTGGTTCCCGCAGTCCCTCCCCGCTGACTGGTCAGGCCAACGCGAACCGCCGCCCACATCTGAGAAACTTCTCAGCAGTCCCCCGAGAGACCAGCCCGCTTCCGGAGACCGATTGCGACAGAGGACCGCAGGCGAGCCAACGTTCAAACCGCAGTCCGTCAGTTCGCGACATCCCAGCACAGATCCGTGACGACCACAGCCGCCTCACCGACCGACCAACCCGGCGTGAGCCCGTCAGCAGACAGCTCATGCGACCCACCATCATCGATTGTCTGCCGATATCGTGATTTCCGAAACCTGATAGTGCGGTGCGAAGGCAATGCCGAGCCAGAGCGACTTAGTCCGTTTACGGTCAATGACAGTTCCGGCTAAACCATTTCGTACCAGCAATGAACGTGTTTCAGTCCGCCAGCGCGACCTCCATCCGATCATCAGCCCGCACGAAAACATCCGAGTCATCAGAACAGCGGCGAAACATGAGCCGAGACTGACAGATGCCGCCTGGTCAAAGACACCGCCTGACGATTTCAGCCGATTTTACAATGTAGACAGACCACAGACTAAGATTGCAGGAGAGACCAGAGCCCGAAGACCCAAAAATGCGCGAGGAGAGCTGAGAGAGAAGAAACAAGATGAGGAGAGAGAGCATTGCGAAGACACAGCTTGGATGTCCAAAACAAACAACACAGTGTTCTTTGGTCTGGATGTAGCTTTAACCTTGTTAAATCGTGCTAATGAGACAGTTGTAAACTTCATGAAAAACACTGTGTTATTTTGTTTACTGCACATGGACATCCAAACTGTGTCTTCCTGTCTCTCTCTCTCCCTCCATCTTGTTTCTTCCTCTCCTCTCAGCACCTCTCTCCTTTTTACATTTTTTTTAGGTCTTATTCCAGATGTCTCAGATCTAGATCTATGTCCTCCAGGAGACTCAGCTTCAGGTCTGGTCTCTCTCCCTCTGTCCTTGAATCTGTAGTCTGTCCTACATTTATAAAATCCAACTGAAATCATCCAAGGTGACATCTTATTAAACAGCATCTTGCTCAAGTCTCAGCTCAGATATTTTCACCATATTCTGATGACTTCAGATGTTTTTCCTCATCTGAGGCAATGATCTGAAGATGGAGGGTCTTATGCTGTAGAGACTGTAAACAGTGACACATTCATTTACTTTCTAAGTTTTAAGTGGTTTTGTGTAATGGACTTCCAGACTTGTGTAATAACCCTATCATTATTCATAAACAGTTCGAGTGTCACAGCTCTGTCAGCATTTGTTGCCTTCACTGCCTCATAGTAAAGGTTTCAAGAGGGGAAATTGTCCCACATTATGTCAACAGGACCGTCAGTGATGGGGTGACATCGTCCCAGCACATGCCACTAAACTGAAACTAAAGCTGTCCTACTAGCTGATACTCACACTGGAACTGATCAGTGTGATGTTAAAGCAGCTGTAATCATCTGGATCACAGAGAAACTGTATGTGCTGTAAAATACTGAGATATGTCCTTGAACTTCAGCTTTTAAGTTTCTGGTTTGAACAGTGCTCTCACCTGCAGTCCCTCTATCAGTCACAATACAGTCCCTCTCCAGGAAGACTGACTGGAGTCTGCTCAGGAAGTCCCAACTTCTCTCTCTGAAAGTTTCTCAGATGTGACAGCAGTTCATATTCTTGGTAATCTAATGAGGAGATTTTTGCAGGAACCGTTTATTAGTAACATATAACATTTCTTGTTCTGATGATAATAATAAACATGGGAGAAATTCACATCTGCAGGGAGATGTTCTGTATAACAGTTTGGGGAATCACTTTGATCAGATGGTCAGTCTGCAACTGTACCAGAAAAAACACGTATATATAGAGAGAGAAATGCACATCCTGTACCAATAAGACCAATTAGATCAATCATCATCTCCACAGAAAATACCATCACTTAAATAAATTAACACTGTGAAGACTGTTCTCAGACCAGATCAGGAAACTGCATGGATGAGTTTGTATGAGGGTCCTGTAGCTGTGACACCTCTGTTGTCTGAGGGAGCTCTGAGTCGCAGACCCACAGTCTGCACTGTACAACAACACATCAGTGTGCAGTGGGACATTTCATCAATATGAAGGTCCATCTATTCAGAGAGGGGAATGTCCTCTTGTCAGTGTGAGTGTGTTAGGGACATTTACAGTTAACTTTCCACTGGTCAGTCCCCTCAGTAAGTATCATTCAACAGGATCAAGTCTCTGTAGACATAAACACCAGTGTGTGTGTGTGTGTGTCTGTCTGTCTAAGTTAACTCCATAATATACACGCTGAGCACTTTTTTAGGAATCCCTTAACACCTGCTTTTTCATGCTATTGTCCCATCAGCCAATCATGCAGCAGCAGTGCAGTGTATAAAAGAGCATGAATCCACGGAGCCAACCTCCCTCATGTCAACAGTCCAGGCTGCTGCTGCTGGTGTAATGATGTGGGGAATGTTTTCTTGACTCACTTTGGGTTCTTAATACCAATCAATCATGGTCTGAATGTCACAGCTTATCGGAGTATTGTTGCTAACCATGTTCAACCGTTTATGGCCACAGTTTATCATCTTCTAATGGCTACTTCCAGCAGGATAATGCACTGTGTCACAAAGCAAAAGTCTCAAACTGGTTTCATGAACATGACAGTAAGTTCAGTGAACTTCAGTGTCCTCCCCAGTCATCAGATCTGAATCCAGAACACCTGATGTGGTAGAACAGACCGGCAGCATGAATGTGCAGCTGACAAATCACCAGAAATGATGAGATGCAGTCATGTCAACATGGAGCAGAATCTCAGAGGAAAGCCTAACATCTGGAGAATCCAGAGCAAAGAGAGGAACTACCCAGAGAGTTAGAGGTGTTCCTAATAAAGTGCTGGTCTGGAGACAAGCTGAATAAAGACTTGTTAAAACATCGTCCTTCCAGAATGTGGCTACTGCCCTCATGTATTTAGTTCACATCAGTACAGGTTCCTTTATCATCTGTGGATCATCATTCAGCTGCCACATTTCCCCTTCAAATAAACTTTTTTTAGCTTTAGACCTTTAAAGTTGTTGTCTGTTGAATAATTAGATTGTACACTTTGTAATGAGTCAGACCCATAAGCATCAAATGTCAAGTGTTGCTGAGACCTCAGCTGGCCTTCAGTGGGCGGAGCCATCAAGCTGTTAGTCTAAATCAAATGAACCTCTGCTTCCACTGTTGCTGCTGTTTGAACACACTGTGAGACTTGTTGGTGCAGCAGCTGCAGCTGGTTTGACTGTTTTTTTAACTTCAGGAGTAAAATACAGAACATTTATTTACAATAACTGATCACAGGTGGGATTGGTTACTCTGCTATGACTCCACCTCCTCCAGGTGAAAATCTGAACTGCCCTCTACACCATGTACATATGTCTTACTTTCAGTCATCCCATTGTGGTTCTGGTAACTTAGACCTTAATTAATGTTATTTAAACTTCGTGTCCAGTGACCTCAAATAGCTCCCTGTCTGCTTGTTTTCAACCTGAGCAGAGGTCTAATCATCCACAATAAGTCAAAACACCTGTGGGCTGTGGAGGACCTTCCATTTTCAGCTTTGAAGCAAGTTCAACATACCCACAATGTCTTTCTGTTACCAGGCTTCACTGAGCTGGGCCTAACATCAGCTGTCCTGGATGAGCTGCATCATGAAGCAGGTTAAATCTAGTCTGGTTCAGTTAACTCTGGGTTTACCTCTCAGCTGTGAGAGAGGATGAGTTCATGAGAAGCAGCGTCATCATTAATAGAATATTTAACGCTGATACCTGCAGGTACATGTGGTTATAGTAACGACAGGAAGTGAAATGCAAAAGAAGTCTAAGGGTGTTTAACAGAGGGAGTCTTTTTCTTTTTGGCTGATGAAAAGGCCCAGGTCATATCAGAGTGTTTGTTCTGCTGAAGCAGAGAAGAGAGAGAAGGAGAACAGTCGTTCGTCTCTCATCAGTCAGTCTGAGATGTTCAGTAATAATCCTAGTGAGTGAATTATTTTCTTGATGAAAGACATCAGAGGGTTTAGTTTTCATTACATAGTCTCCTAATGTTGTTCTTAGCTGCACTGACAGAATAAGAGTAAAAGCACCAACACTGTCAGGAATTTTGTTAAAGAATCTTTGTTCAGTAAGAAGTTAACCACTGTTGTAAAACCTCCCTGACTCCAAATCCTGCCTCATAGTACAGGCCTCCGGTTTCTCTAATGGTTAACAACAGACTTTATGGTGTGGCCACTGACCGCAGTAATCCACAGTCCTGAAACACAAGGAATCTGAATGGAGCTTTTTAATCAGCTGACTATATTCTGTATTGTATTGTATTGTGAATGTCAAGGGAATGACTGGCGGCAAAAAAATACTGTCATATGTTTGAAATGTTTGTGTGTGTGTGTGTGTACAGGCTGGGGTTTCAGTATGGGCACACAGTTCCAGTTCCACAGCTGGCGGGTGTTTGTCCTGGTTGCGGCTCTTCCTGCCATCACCTCTCTGGTCGGACTCTCTTTCATGCCTGAGAGCCCTCGCTTCCTCCTGGAGGTGAGACTGCAGACATGTTCAGCTCTCACTTCTGCTAACTGATGGAGGCTACTGAGGGGAGTCAAATACATGCATGCACAATATGTAAAGGACAGAAACAAACTGTGTTCATGCTTGTATGTGTGTGTGTCTGTGTTTGTGTGTCTGTGTGTTTGTATCTGTGTTTCCATGTGTTGAGCAGAATGCCAAGCATGATGAAGCATGGATGATCCTGAAGCAGGTTCATGACACCAACTGGAGGGCCAAGGGTCAGCCAGAAAAAGTCTTTACTGTGAGTACCTGAAAGTAACACAATATGTTTTACAGTAACACACACTGCCATAATGACACACACAGAGACACACAAAGTGAAAACAATGCCAACCACACTGCTTGCAGTAATGGACCACTAACATCACTTGTCAATACTGTGGACACACACACACACACACACACACACACACACACACACACACACACA
>BRZM01001990.1:53875-93821 GCA_033238685.1 Lates japonicus
GGTCACCTCATACAGACAAGCTGAAACCCAGCAGTATTTTTATTTAAGATGTAGATCAGGTTGCTTCTGCTGATAGAACAGCAGAAAGATTTGCCTTTTCCCCGACTAACCACAAGATGATGCCAGATACACAACCTGACTGTGTAATTAAATTAGTTTAAAGTCTATTTTTAAAACAGACCAATCATATTTAGTCTCCATTACTCCATGAATGCCACTGAATGGTTATACTCTGTCTGTGTCATTGCATCTAACCACTGTTCTGAACCTTTATTATAAAATGATATTTATTCTTCATGCTTTTGACTGGCTCCGACCTCACCTTCCAAAGCAGTCCTTTATCAGCGGTGCATGCGGTCTGTAACCGTTGCTCACTAATGGTGTACTTTTATGAGTAAGTAGTAACCTACCTTCTCCAACTAATCAGTCCCTCTGGAGGCTTTTTGAAAACAGGAGGTCTATCATACAATTACTGCATTCGAGAAGGCTCTGTCTCAGACTCAGGCATATTTAGCTAGATCCCTGGTAACCACTTAGATTATAAAACAGTAAAAGTTATTTTAGGATGACTAGAAGCGCCAACATAATACTGATATTAAATCAGTTATAGCAGCACTGACAGGCTTGACTACAGAGATTATTGTTACCGAATTGGCCAGAGTTGGTAAAGACTGATCAAACCACCACATTTTTTTTAGTAATAGGGAAGTCTTCCAAATTGAAACCCAGAACAGGGTTTTGTTGTTAATCTACATAATTGACTTTCTGATCCTGCACCTTTATCTGCTGGATGTCATCCATCACTTCCTTCAAAATGCTGTGTTTGTTATCTGAGGGTTACGTTGGTACAACTACTAAAGATGGTTGGGTCTGGGAGAAATTAAGGTTGAGGGTTAAAAGCTGACTATAAAACTATGTCTATTCCTGATAGGAGCAAACACATTTGTTAACCATACTCACCATGACCTTGCCTCTTTTGAGGTCTGGTATGGTGCCTAAAATAACCTCTGCAATTTTGGCATGATCACATTCACCCTTGAGTTTGCGCTTCTTTGGCCACTGTTTACCCAGAACATCCGTCTTGGAGTTTATGACTTCTTAAAAGCAGTACATCAGTGAGCTTCAAACAAAGTGATTGTTCCCCCTCAGATTATTTTTATTTGAATGATTTTGAGACTACAGTGAGGCCTCTCACCTGAAACTTATTGCCAATATTCATTAATCACGTGTATTTATTTGAGCTTACATTTTCATCGTGGAATCAGTGCTGTGTATCATCAAACCATAACATTTCATCACTATTAGTCTTTTCTGTTCACATAACACATTTTTTAAGGCAACTTTTCCGTCGTGCTAGAGGAAGAATTCAGAAAATGTCAGTGAGTCTTTTTACTGCATCTGTCAGGCGGTGGCTGATGTTACTTCTCTGGGACAGCGGTGCACTTAATGATACCAAGCCAGCCTGCTGCTGTAAATGTCTGATTATAGGGGTCATTTATTCAGCAGGCCTCTCAGAACCACAGATAAAGATATCAATATCTGAGCATAACCTCCTTGCCTTTATAGCCTCACAACACACAACTTTGGACTCACAGGTCTCATTCTTGGAAACCATGTACATATCTTTAGAACATCATAAGCTTCCCTTGGGAGACATAGGCTGGTGCTTTAGGATTTGAAAGTAATCAATTTCAAGTGCAAGTGACCTCATAGATACTGCCATTCTCTTCCTCTCCCACCATTCAGTAGTCATCTGGTTGCTCTGCCACACCACCCGCGTTTCTGCTGCCTACAGATAGCTCAGTCTGGGATAGATGGGTATGGTTCCATTTTGTAGAGTTCCTTTTCCTGACGGCCAGGGCAGCGCTAACAAGCAGACCTCAGGGCAGCATCTGTCAGTGTTGTTGACGGTGACTCACTGCGCACCGGTCAGTCGTTCAATTAGTCAGTCAGTGTAGCGTTTTGCGCTTTGCCGTGGAAGATCGATACATCTAAGACTATATTCTGGTGGAAGGCGTGGCTTGGTGTCACGGAGACAGTTTTTTTTTCCTTATTCATTTCCAGGGTTCAGCCTCATCTCACACAACACGGACGCGCAGAAACGGGCACCCACAGTACGGGACATAAGCGTCTCTCAAGGTAGCTCACCTAATCTTTCATCAGACTACTTTTCTACTCTGTGTCAGATGTTAAATTCGTTCACCAGGTCATCGTCTGGCAAATATCAATAGTGGCCTCTGACTGTCGGGTGGACACGACTGCGAACATAGGTTATGATGTGACAGAGATCTTAATTGTTTGAATAGGTCGTGCTGTGTTTGCCGTTTTGCATGATTGCGTACGCACTCGCTATCTTGTTGTTGTTAAGCTGCTGCAGGCGATAAAAAGCCTTAGGCACCAGGACGTTTTAATTGAGAATGTTTAATTGCGGTCGGGACGTAGCACCGCCATGTTTTGACGCTCGGTGGATGCAGGTGGGAGAGCACACTGAATGGGCTGCACTGTCCGCGACCCAGAACAGTATTTGTTCAGTTTCCTTAAGTCCATACAGATTATTATAGTTTTAAATGGGTGACAGGTGGGACTTTTTATTTATTGTTTGAGTAATCCAGACATAAGCTTGAAGCCTGACTGCCAATGTGGAGACTCACGATGATACTTGTTTTGCCGAGAAGGAATCTGTCTAACATGAACTGAGTTGAACATTAGTTTTCACTGAGGATGAGCTGCATATTATGCCGGAATGGATTATCATCAGTGCATCACTGGGCCTGATGGACAACTGTTTGGTGCTCCGTGAGCACCACACACACACCACACACACACACACACACACACACACACACACTCCTCTTTGTATTGTGGACTTATGTATAATAGAAGTCTTGATCCACAGTGTGATTCATTTGTCTGACTCAAAGCATCAGATGTTTGGGCGGTCTGCTGAGTGGCACATTACTTGCAGGGTGGCCCAGATGCTTTAACACATTTGGGAGACAGACTGAGGTCGAATATTCATGTGAGCCGGGGATGAAGAGATTTGTGAAACTGTGGGTCACTACTTGGATTTGAGAACAGATTACAGGACAAAAGAGGATCTAAAGACACATCTTTGACAAAGCTTTTCTGTTTATTTTTCTTATAAGGCTACTAACAGGTGAATGGTTAAACTCTGAATGAATGATTAGTATTGCATTGTTGTTTTTTAAAGAATTACTGTTTGCATTCATCAGAGGACACAATAACTCAACGACACATCACCAAAAAATCATGGACTTTGGCCTCTGTGAATCAAATGTGGGATTCATTCGGAGTTTACGAATTATGTGGTGGCATCTCTTTACCTGCTCTAACATTTCATGATGGCAGTATGGTAACTGAATTAAGTTTGGATGATTTACCTTCAAGCAAAACCATATATTAAGCATTTGAGACCAGACAAGACTGGTGGGTCAGATAATCTACCATAGGAACATCGTTAATCAAAATATCTTTATTATCTTGGCACTTTCCAATACTACATGTGTCAAAGTCTTATTTCTCTACTGTGCTTGCGCTTAGGTTTTAACTTTAGTCTGGTCTGATGCAGCGTTTTTCATGCTCTTCAGGGATTACACCCGGATTTTTCTTTTTTTTATTCATGTAATTAGACCAAGATGTTTAAAGATATTTAAATCTAATGAGGTTTGCAAAACAGATGACACATGCAAGTTTGTTTGAATCCTGCTTTTACTCTCCAGTTTATTTGATTACTATATCAAAGAGGTGCAAAACAGGCAGGAAAAAAAACTCCTGATAGACTGAAACATAAAGATACAGTTCCAATCATCAGACATACAGTACTGATATTAAGATTGTCTGTTATTATTAATTAGATCGTAGGCTATTCGGTATTAGGTATAATTCGCTTGGTTATTAAATTAGGTCATTGATTACCAGTGCTTGTCCCTTTGTTTCTAACTATTGTTAAAATACGTAATTACTGACTCTAAAAAACTATGTGGAATGCGATTAACTTATGAAAAGATCATTTAAGCCTGAAGTACACTGATTTTAAATATTAACCATGGTGACTTGACTTCGATCATTAAAACAAACTAAATCTGTTCTATTTTTCCTCTTTAGGAACTTGGTGGTATATTCTGTTTTTCATTTTGGATTCTGATATTTAAAGACTGAAGCGGCCCGAATCCGGCATAGGAACTAACCCAAAAGGACAGTGACAGTCAGATGGTGTTCCCTCAGCTGGCTGTGGACACGCTTTAGACATGAGGAGTCTAATGTAACTGGACTAGGCCTTATAAACTCTCTCCAGGTTGTCCAAAATACCTCACATCTCCTGACCACAAACAGGATAACTTGTCTGACTGCTGCTCCCCACTAACATCATCCCACATACCCAAACAGCTTCCAGGGAGGTGAACAGTTAGCAACACTGTGTCAGACAAACAGTTCCAGCCAATGAAGCGAATAAAACCGAGCATGACAGGTGGAGCCAAAAAGATGCCAGACCTGTCTAACCAGCCAAGGTGTGGGTAGGCAGGAGAGGTGTGGAGAGTTCTAACGCCAATATGAAAATGTTAAGCCCGTGATGAAAAATCTGTAAGGCGGCTTGTGCGTCCGCTAACAGCGTCAAAGATCGACATGCAGACAGCGCTGCAGAATAAAGGGCCAGGCGCAGCGGATGGCGATGACCGACAACCTCAATAAAACCACGGCCGCGAGGACAGTAATAAACATGTTCTCACCATGTTGAAAAATCTCAACAACGCCTGTGAACAAGGCCAAACCAGCATCACTAACCAAGATAACAAAGGGGTTTATCGGCTTCCAAAACAGGACACCGCTGGCACGAAATCTAAGGGGTCGTCATACAAAGTTCCTGCAAAACCTGCCCAGTGCGAGAGACTCCTAAACCTAAAAGCGTGGAAAAAACAGCTCCACTTGGCTCTACCACACCTCCATCAAGAGCAAAGAAAGAGCAGGGCAGGGTCTACAAATAAGAACAAGTTCAACACGTCCAGAAGATTTTTCAGCCAACAAAAGAAACCCTGCAGTCTCCTCAGATAAACATCAGGCTTGGCGTCTTCACAGAGGTTCTCCACTGCAGGCTATACAAAACATGCCCGGCTTATGGGCAGGTGGCTGAGGAAACCAGCCAGACGGCTTGCAAGCTGTCTTTGAAGAACATGGCAACAGCAGTGCTGCAAACTCTACAAGGGAGGCACTTAGAGCTATGACCTCATCCCTGTCATCCACCCCAGTCAAGGTGTCACCGTGCGGGTGAGGCGGTGGCTAACACCTGTAGGCTGTGGCCACAAGTCCAAGCCTGCTGCTGTGCCTTTCGACCCGCAAAATGACGGCCCGATGCCCGGTCCCAGGAGGTGAAGCCTGGCCGTCTGTCAGTGGCCGGAGCTGCTCTCAACAAGAGACTCTCTGATTGAAGCAGAGATGTACCCACCTTAAAAGCATGAGCTTGGTTTTAACTCTTTGTCCCAACAGCAAGATGCAGGCTAGGGCTAAGCACAAAACCAGGAGCCAGCTTTGTACAGCATCCAGCCGGTTTTATCGTCAACATTGAAACACATAGCCACAAAGGAACAGAGAGACAGGTAATTCTCAGCATATGACTGAGCTCCGAGCCATCTCTGCGGCAAAGCAAACTTTTCTGCTGGGCTTCCTCACCAATTCAGGGCACCCCAGAGACGGCGGTGCTTTAAGCCTGGATGCTGCTGACAACGTGCTACTGTCTCAGGCTGTATTACAACCAAGCCTGAGCTGCAACATAACAACAGCAGCAGCGGCAGCTTCTTCCACATCCAAGTCGGCTCTACAACTTCATAAAATAAGCTGAAACTTCAAAAGAAAAATTAAAGGCTGGAGGTAAAGCCCGGCGAAGGAGACAAATTCTGGCAACAGAAAGATTGAACCGGGAGAAGCAGGAAGAGGATGACCAGACAGAGAAGCAGAAAGGAAAAGCGTGCATGGCGTGCGTCTGGGATGAACAAGGGATTAGCGTGGGAGGTTTGCCGAACCTCAGGTTTGAGTCCTGGACACCATTCAGAGCCACACAGTGCAAAATCAGACAGAGAGAAAACTGATGGCGGAGCCTCATCCGTAAGTCAATCTCTGGTCCCGACTCGCAACATGGCGAGAACAAAGAACGCTTAGAGCATTTTTCAGGTCAATGCTGCATCTCAGGCGGCCCAACTGCTGCGTCGTCCCCTCCCTCCTCCGTCCTCAGTAGCACAGCACAGAGGTAGCCAATGTGAGGCTCCTCCTTTTTCTAGAGGTCAAAATGTCCCCAGCGTCATGACTACAATGCCAAGTGAAACATTAATGGGGTGAAGATCCACATAAGTGATAAGTATACTGGAATGCGCAAGGGTCAAACTATTTGTGTTTGTGATCAAAGAGGTAAAATAGAAATATAAAATGAACAACTCAAGACTTATTTTCTATAAAATAGATATAAAAAACAGAAAACTTGAACAGTTTAAATAACAGAGCAATAATAGTGAAATGCATGTATATTAGTTAAAATGGTTATGTGACCTAAAATAGGTCAGACCTTCACAGTACATGGCACTGATCATGGGATGAACATAACACTTACTGTCAGAATATTTGTACGTATAAGCAACATCT
Organism: Lates japonicus; assembly: GCA_033238685.1. Lineage (NCBI taxonomy): Eukaryota > Metazoa > Chordata > Actinopteri > Centropomidae > Lates > Lates japonicus. Next base: position 60,524 of record BRZM01001990.1, read on the forward strand.
CAGTACATTTGGTGCATTTGGTATATGTTTTGAGGGCTGGACCTATATTTATAGTTGCTGTATTTTCTTTTCATGCACATTTGTTTTAGTGAGTGATTATGTTGTAAAGAAAAAAAAGAAAAAAAAGGACCGTATGCATACATACTGTTTAATCTCTAATTTCTTCTTTGGTTTTCTATTAAAATAATAAAAACCCTAAGTTGAGCATTACATTCATTCTGATGTGTTATTGAGACTTAAGCAAGTATAGAATCACTTTTGGTTATTTCAGAACATTTCTTGTGGTGTGTTTTATGAATTAGACAGAAAGCTTGATGCCTGGAGCCATATAGAAATGAAAGGTTGAAAAGAAATAAACAAAATGTATTAGAAAGACAGATCAAATACATCAATGCTCAGGAGAATTGTGTTTGTGGATCGTGTCCTAACGCCAAATTGGGACCTTCAGGGACGGGGCAGGTCTTTGGAACTATAAGGAGGTGGCAAGACCATAGAAACTGACATAAGAGGTGCAGTGGGTGAATGGGCTGTCTTCCGGTAATTTAAGCATCAGCTGAATGAGATGGTTCTGATCCCTAGCGAGGGTGCAACCGACTTTTCTCCCAACTTTCCTATGGTTTGACGGGAGATGAGCATACTCTCTTTGAGGTTTTCCAATTGGGCCTGCCAATCGAAATACATTCTTTTACATGAATACAATAGTCAGCATTGCTTAGTTTTTATTAGTAGATCTGCGGTGCAAGGCCGGGTCTGCTGGAGAAAAAAAAAAAAAAAAAATCAATGCTTTTCTGTTGAAACAGTTTTATAGGTCAGTGAAGGACGGAGACCCCAGTCTTGAGGATATTTAGAGCAGGATGATCTGTGGCTTTGTTTGTGCTGTCGTCAATTAAAGATGAATTTAGAACCGATCATTTAGTAGTGCAAGTCAACGGACAAAGGCTGGAAAGATGGTTATTTGCAGCTTAGGGCTTGAAGCCGTTGATTTTGCTTTTATCTGTGAACAGAATAGTCTGTGTGTCTATGGAATTAGTTGTGAAGTTTCAGCTACACTCTGAGGTATCATTTGCTGGATTTATTGTTACATATTGTGCCATGTGGATAAGAGACCAGGGTGAAGTGCCAGTTTTCATTTTTAACATTTTGGAAGCAGGTGGAGAAAACAGGCAGCTTCTAAGTGGCTTTGTCCTACCTGATAAAGTTAATATTAAAAAATATTTATGTGTGTGAGAGGAATCTGGAGATACCATGACTTTCTACTTTACAAGGCGCCATTGTTCCCAATTTCAAATACATTGCTGGACTACAACCTTAGTGTTCTGCATGTTTTCTGAACTTCAGACACACCTCAGTGTTTGTCAGTTAGTTGTATGCTGCGTTGTCCTATCATGAGTTATTGTAATTATGAGCTTTAAATTGCAAATGCTTGTTGACTCTGTTTGTCATGTTGTTCATTTTTAAAACAAAAGATGCCAAAATGTTTTCTGGTTCCCACCAATTTGGTAATAAAGCTCTCTGCTGCTAGAAAAACAACAGCCTTGGTTTCATCTGAATTAAGACAAGGGGAAAGTCTGACTTTTTCTGAAGATATGTCTGACTTGGCACTCAATTAGGGAACCTGAAAACTAAACAAACACAGATACATCATCAGCAAAAGTCATCATTCAATTAAAATTAAACCCAAATTTAACTGACTGCATTGTACATTTTCAAGGTGTTTTACAGTATAACTCTTAATTCATCTCTTGACAATAAATAACTTCAATTAAATGATAATAAATAACAAATCGTCACCACTGCAACCATAGAAGTGAGGGAGGCTGCAGTTGAAAAGGTCTAATCCCAGGCAGCGCGAACATGTGGTGGTTAAAGGTGAGAGAAAGCTGAGGCTGTGAGCTTTCAGACAGAATGGCACCAAAATGGCTCTGAATCCTTTTGGTTTTGATTGACTCATCACTGCAGGGGCATAACCCCAGGGAAAATTATGGCCTGAAGAATGGTTCATGCTTCTGAATGGGCAACTAGAACTGCAACGATTAGTCAGTTGATGTTGATCAAGAAAATTGGTAACTGGTGTCTGTGGTTTGGTGCGATAGACAGCGGTAACCAAACATTGATGGTTCAACCATAAATAACGAGATATGTTTTGTACCCTGTTTTGACACCCCACAAAACTCATTGGATATTTACTGGACTTTGAACCATTGTTTTGGACAAAACCAGACATCTGATACCTTCATCTTGTTTGAGATTTAATGATTATTTACTGTATCTGTACAGACCAAGCGAATAGATGAATAGAAAATAACTGTTAGTTGTCTAGACACCGTACGTTATTAAATCTTGATTCAGTGGATCATCTATAATTAGTAATTCAGTTTATAAGTTCTATTGTGAGGGCTCTCCTGTCTGATTATAATATTCCTCCATTATTCATTTAGCATGAAATAATTTGTTTTTCAAAATGCTTTCACATTGACCAAAACACTACATTACTGGGGAATATTCTCCAGCTACCTCTGTGATCTTCCTTTCAATTATTAGTTACTGTGCACTGGTGTCTTTCGGTTCGACGGCTGCTGTTGGCCTTCTGCTTTCGTGTCGCCTCTGTTAATGTCAGGAAGTGACGGGAAAAATACTGTATATGATCTCTGTGCTGTGAAATATGCAACCTATGAAGGACAGCATAGAGATGAAGCGACAATCTTAAACCTTTTTTTGGGTCCACTGGCATCAGAGGACGGGCCTAAGTCATGCCAAATCTGTCTCATCCTACTATACTGCTCAGATTTGTATGCTGAATAAGACTGTTGTTTCTGTGATTTTGTGACTCTTTTATACATATTCTGCCTCTGGTGGGTGGTGTGTCTCTCCTCTTCTTTGGGGTCAGTTTGTCCTTTACATCTGACTCTGCCCATCTCTGCAGGCCAGCCGTAATTTGGCAGTTCTTGGCTGTGGCTGTAACCCCCTCCTGTGGCCTGGGCTGGTGCAGTGGTTGACCACAGGTGGTTGGAAGAATTTGTTGTGACAAGGAACTTTGGTGGTTTAAAGCGCATGGATTTATTTTCTACAGGATGATGTTCAACAACAATGTTACTCACTTGGTGCGCTCCGTGGCCTCTCTGGGTATTAATGACCGCTGCGTCTCAAAAATCCACCAGGGTCTGGGTTTTACTGTCAGGACCTTTGCCTGGTGCTTGTGTATATTTTATCGTACAACAAAACAATTTTAATAATTGAACCTGTCCCTGAATGTTCAGTGATAATGTGACGTATATACATAGTCTCTTAGACATTTGACTAGTGTGAAGAGGAAAAAGGTTGTGGTCAGGTTTAAAGCTGGTAAAATGTTAAAGCTTGTAGACGGTGTTTTAAGGCTGACATAAAGACTGAACTACAATCTTTCCTGTAGGGATTTGATTTCAATCATCATCTCAGTGGAAAAACAACTGATACTTTTGGGTCAGTGGTATGTACAACTAACTGTAATTTAATGATATTTAAATGGGGACTGTTGGATTAATACATTTGTTTTCACTGTAGCAGGATGGTGGTGTTAAGAACAATCAACATATTGCCACTCATTGCTAATAATTGGGCTCTGTGTGTGGGGTTTTATGGAATCAGTTGTGGTTTCATGGTTGTAATATAGGCGGTCAGCCTCAGACAAAGCTGCTCAGCAGACATATGTTTTGCTATTGTTGTTGATGTTTTGGTAGTCTTAATTCCTAGTTTGAAACTCCGCGATCCTAAAGTGATTAATAGTATTCCTGTTAGCCACCTACTTATTAATGCTATGATGCATCCTTCAGCGCCATTGTAGAGGCAATCTTCTGTTTTTATTTCTTTTTTGTTCCTAAAGTGAAGCATAACTCTGGTAAAAAAAAACAAAATAAAAAGCCCAGAGTGATCGCCATGCTTCTCTTTGGGAACAGTGCAGCACTGTTTAACGAGGAAAATAATGTCCTCAGTGGTGACATAACAGGAAACTCAGGCTAAAACTGGGTGGGGCTGACCTGGTCCATGAGAGGGCAGGCTCCACCCAGCCTGAGGCCTCCAGCTCATGCTGAGATGTTAAAACTAATAGATTACAGTACTCTGGCGAGCAAGAGCGGGCTGGCGAGAAACTGTTGGCACCTGCATGAAAAAACAACAAGCGTTTTAGTGTTTATAGAGCAGTGGCACTCAGTGTATGAGGAGGATATGTTTATTTGGGTAATAACACAATCTAAAAATCTTAATACCTTGAAATACCAAATTAGGCATTCTTGAGTGGAAAGAAAGATTATGACGGCTCTCTTGCTCTGACCGCAAATCCCTGTTTGAATGTCCTGCAGATGTTTTTCAAAATATATTTCCAAGTGTAAACACCACCATGTCCTGGCAACATCCTTAGATTCAGAGGAATTTAAGACGCGCACTTAACATTTTGAGCCGCAATTGAAGTCCTATGATAACGCTGTGCCTGCACCATTGGAGATTTGAGATCGCTTGCAGTGACCAGATTAACCATAAACATTAAGCGCAGCTCATATAAAAACCCTTATAGAAACCCTGCAGATGCTACAGCAGCTGGGCAAAGCCATTACAATTACCAAACCATCGTCGGGATAAAATCATCCACTCGGATCATTTGTGGCACATTAGATACACTTTTATCATGGGGATGAGTGGTGTAATACTATTTACAGATCATATTTTGAGATTGTGGAGTGGGTAGAGTGGTGACTGGTGATCATGAATGTTTAACATTTAATTCTACATAACCCAGGCGCAAATGACTCTGGAATTTGGACTATTTCCATTTTCAGCGGTTTCTGTGCCATTTTCCACAACCATCTTTCCCTCTCTGTCTATCTCTGTGACTCTTTCTCTGCTTCCTTCAACTCCCAACTCCCATTTCTCTCGCCTCCATTTCCCTCTGTCCCCAGATGCTCGTTCTCTGTCGATGGCGATATCATAACACTAAGCCCGTCGCCAGTGAGGTGGTGGCTTCTGCTGGTCTCATCATTCTTTCCCATAAAATAGCCCCATTCTGCACTAACTTCTCTCCCTTTACTGCTCCCATTGTATTGTATGATAGCAAGATAGCTGGAGGTAGGCTTGTCCTCTTGATAGCCGCTCTGTTCCCGGTGGAGGTCACGTGGCCTACATTTATTTGCCCCAATAAAGTGCAGCGTTTGAGCCTTGTATGATGCTATTGAACAATTCCAGCTTTCTGCAACGTACCCTCTTTTTACGTCCTCTGACGTTCACTATGTTGTGACTACACGCATCTTTTTATTAGTCTGTTTCCCCTCTTCCTCCTCCCGGTCTTGCACAAATGTATCCAGCATTTTAGAGCTCATCATTTATTACTTACCATTCAACTCACAAGCACATGGCCTCGTAACCTTTGTAACAGCATACATGTGCAAAGATGCACGTTTGAAAAAGACACACACACACACACACAGTACGCACATATATACACAGGTCACCTTCCCTGGCTATTAGAGACTGCTTTATTATGGCGTGGTGCATAATCATAGGTCCCCTGGTGGGCGAGAGATAAAACAAACTACTTTTGGCAATAAGGTGAAAGCACAGAGAAAGAGGAAGGGAGGGGAGAGATTAGTAGACAGAGAAACACAAGCATTCACACACAGATATCAATATACTGTATTTATTGACAGTGTCTTAAACAATAGGTTTCTTCCATCATACTTTCTGAAGAAGTACATTTTTTCTGTCCTCGGCGTCCCCGCAGGGAGATAAGCAGCTTTTGTTACATCACTGCCTTTTGTCACAGAGAAGAAAATGGATGGAAAGTCCTTATCTTGAGAGAAAAATGAAGTGTTAACGGAGACAGACAGACAGATCGCTGCTTCAGATTCTAATACACCCAAAGTGAGTCCAGGAGATGATTCTGATAAAACCCAGTTGAGCATTTTTGCACAGAGATTCAGCCCTGGATGAAGATCCTCCTTGTGAAACTCATTACCTCTGACCTCGGTGCTTTTATTACAACGCTGCTCTCGTCATTCTGCGTTGTCTGCAACACTGCAAAGGAAATTAACCCTCCATCTTTTTTACCTGTTCATATCTATGTGAGACAGAAATGAACTCTTTTAGGTCTCTAACAGACATCACAGTGACGATTTGAAATTATTTCCGTTAGCCTTAGCAACCAGGTGAACATAGTGGAACATTTAAAAGCTAAAGAGCCAGATATTTCCATTTTAATTGAAAAGGTGATCATGTGTCAATAATGTGTTCCCACCTTGTTTCTGCCACCCCCAAGTGGCCAAACAAAATCTGTTATTTTAGGTGTAAAGCACTTCTCTCACTTGTTGCAGACCACTGACATGTTTGCATTACAAACCTGTTACTCAGTTTTTTTTTTGTTGGCCTGAAAGCAGCCAAATGTAAACATTTTGTTTTAAAAATACTGTAATCAGCTTATAAAATATCCCCCACCAAGCTTTTAGGGGCGGCAGGGTTGTGCAGCGGTCGCCTCACAGCAAGAAGGTTCTGGGTTCGAGCCCCGGAACCTTTTCTGTGTGGAGTTTGCAGGTTCTCCCTGTGCCTGCGTGGGTTCAGCTTCTTCCCACAGTCCAAAGACATGCAGGTTGGTGACTGGTGACTCTAAATTGCCTGTAAATGTGAATGTGAGTGTGAGTGGTTGTTTGTCTGTATGTGTTGGCCCTGTGATGAACTGCTGATCCGTACAGGGTGAACCCCGCCTCTCGCCCATTGTCAGCTGGGATAAGCTCCAGCTCCCCCACGACCCTTAACAGATAAGCAGTATAGATAATGAATGAATGAATGAATGAATGAATTTAAACTTTTAATGAGAAAATGTAAACCCCAGGTTGCTGAAATCCACAAATTCATGGCATGGGTGTACTCCATGTTAACTCTGGCCTTGATCATCTCTGGTCAAGGCCTTTTGCTGATTCAAATCTGTTATCAATAAATTACATGCTGAGTATTGTTCATTAAAGAGCCATAAATAAAACTATTTCTGCTTACAGTGGACAAAATGCTGGTTTTGCTCAGCTGTAGTGAAGCAACGAGAGTAAAAGACACGACACTTGATATCTGCAGGTGGACAGATCTAATTAAAAAGATCTGAGGTGCTGTACTGTCACATAACATGTCGTCATAAAGTCTTTCAGAGACTCTGGATTTCACCCACAGGTGTGTTTTACAATGAGGACGTTATGACAATAGTCACATGTAGTTTGGAAGATGCACAGGTGAAAATTTCCTCCAGCTGTTTTCATTTAATCAAGGACTGAATGTCTCATTTTTGTTTTTTAATTTAGCAAATCTCTCTTTTATGTCCTACACCACATCTTATAATAACATCAACACCTGTAACCCCAACATGATATTTTACCTGATGCCTGTACAAACCCAGAAACAATGTGCCACAGGTCAGTTTTTACCTTCTATATGAATCAGTTGCCTTGAAAGTGTAGCTTATCTTATTTCTTAAAGACCCCTTGATTGGGACACCAGGTGCATCAATACTCATTAACTTATTGTTATGATACAGTGTGATTTATGGCTCAGACAAATCCATCGCACCATCTGAGTGAGCTCAAGGTTCACCTGTGCTGTCAAAGTTCAGATGTACCCTGGTCCTCTTCGTGTCGGTGATAAGCTGCTGAGTTGTTGGATGAGGCACAGTCTGGTGCATCTCCTCCGCTGCGAGGGAAATGGACGTGGAGAAGGGTCGTCGTCGCTCCAAGGGTTTGAGCACCCTGGAAAAGTGTCTGATATTTCTCTTTGTGGCCATGACCGGCACCTGCATCGGCCTTGTGGTCGTCTACTTCACGGACAAAAATGACTCCTCAAGTCTTTCAGAAGGTGAGTGTGTATACATTGTTTTCTAATTTAATACCAACATGCATCTCTGGCACTGTGGATAAAACACACAGACACTGACACTGATTTGATATCTGTTATGTTCATTTGCTGACTTTAAGTGTGTAGTCGTTCTCAGATGAGATAAACAACAACTAAACTCAGCTGAGCAATTGTCCTTATCATCACAGTGATATAATCAAAACACAACTGCCTGTATCCATTACATAATACAGAATATTATCATTCTTAACATTTCACAGGAAATGTCAACAAAGAGTTATCAGTTCTTCAGGATGCGTGGAGTATATTGTGAAAATACTGACGGGAATTTGAAACTTTTGTAGAGTCCCATTTGTCAGCTTAAGAAAATAACGGTCATGAAAATGTGACTTAAATCTGACAAAATGTTTTGCAGTTCATCAATACTACAACTCTTAAGGCTGTATCTTATTGTTGAATTTAAGAGTTGCCCTTGGACATGAAGTTTTCTATGCTCCATGTTTTGGCAGCAGAATGTGAACTGGACTTTTGAAATAAAATTAACATAGGAAATATAACTGATCAGAAAACAGTGGCTGTGATGAAAAGATACAGGTTTGTTCTGTTTGTAGCTTCCTTGAAAATAACCACAACATTTAAATACCTTTGACATAGACCTATTCTCAGAAAGATTTATTTTCCCATCCTCCCCTTCTTGTTGTTTCTCCATAGAAATTAAAACACTGAGCAGATAACAGGAGATTACAAGAAACAAGCCATGTTTTTTTATTACCATGATTTCTACACCTGACCCATGTGCTGCCTCAGCAATCCCACAGTAATGATGTGTGTCATCACTACATCAGTAATGTTTATTGTAATGGTAGCATTTCAACTTCTCCTTCATCTCTTTCCAATTTCGTTTTTCATTCAGGAACCTGTTATTTATTCTGGCTTTATGCAGGGGGGGAAATCTTCAGTGTGAAATGTCAGAGACTGCTTTCGGAGAGAAGATACATTTCTCCTGCCTTGTTTTGTCTTTGGAAAGTGAGGTGGAAAAAAAAAATGTTTGTGTTTGCATGACAAGAGTAAAGTGGAGAAATGAATATCAGCTGAACCAATTTGCTTTTAGCATTACAACTCATCTTCTGCAACCCCTGAATAAAAGTCTTGGTGACATGAGTGCCGGCAGACAGGACAGGCTACCAGGAGTTAGGACTTGCACACTGTTGTCACTTGTTACATATAATTTATTCATGCACTATTCCAGTGTTGGATCCTCATCACTACAACAACAAATGAAAAAAAAGCCTAAAGGTCTATCCCCATGACGCTGCATCAGAAGCATCGCTGCCCTCCTCCCAAAAAAACAAAACAAAAAAAACGATGACTTGTTTTTACATAACAGAACAACAATACGATCATGTCGACAGTAATGTTTTGCCTAAATGACAAAATAAATTCCAGTTGTTTTGTTGTTAAGCACAGCTGTGCTCCAGACTCCCGAACAGAAGCGGCTCCAGCCACAAGGGAGAACATGCTGCCACTGTGGATGATGACACTGTATAATCAATACTGTTTCCAAGGCAGTGCAATTGATTTTGATTTTCACTGCAGATACAATTAAGTCTTTTTTAATCACTTGAATTTCCTGGTAAACATTTCCTCTCTTAACCTGCTGTTTGTTGTTTGTGTAATAATAAAAAGTAACATCACCATTTTTTTTTTTTTTTTTTTTACCATGCTAACAGCCTGCCTCCTCTTTGGTCCAGACAGAAATATCTCAGCAAATATTTGATAGATCGCCATGAAATTTTATACAGACATTCACAGTCCTCAGAGGATAAAACCTACTTTTGTGGTATCAAGTAAACAGTCAGTTTTGAGGTTCCTGAACATGTTGTAGTTGGAGAACTTTTTGGTTCAGGGTACAAACTGCTGTTAAATCAGGGTTTATGTTGATTCCTAAAAAGAGGACTAAACAACATGTGTCTTCCTCTGCCATAAATCTGCAGGGCTGGACTCAGGGTGTGGTGGTCCTCAGGAGCTGTCAGGAGAGTCAGGCACCTTCACCAGCTTCAACTACCCCAGCAGCTACGACAACGGCAAGAGCTGCGTCTGGCACATCACCGTGGACCCTGACAAGGTGACATGGATCAGCATCACTGCTCTTCCTAACTTCCACCACTGAACTCCTGCTGTCTGCAGAGTTACAGTCCCCTCTTTAATCTGTCCTACGCTCTTCATGTAAAGATCAGAAAGATTATTTCATGAACTGACTGACTAGATTTAAATATTACCCCAGGAGAAGTGACTCCAAACAAAATAACCAGTTCGATGTGGTGCAGCCCCCTTGATAATTTACATCTTCACCCAAGTATATGAAACAAGCCATGACTGCAAGGCCTTTCCTAAGAAGTAATAATACTAAACTTTGTTTATATAGCACCTTTCATACACAAAATGCAGCTCAAAGACTGTCACCAAATAAAAAGGAAAGAGCAGACAAGTTAAACTACAACACTAAGCTACATTATAAAACAGCTTGTTTGTGTTATTGTATGGTACTTCTCCTTATCTAAAAGCTTGGAATATTTCTTCCACCACTGAAAGGCACACAGTAACACAAACTAACTAAAATACCGAGGCAGCTGTTTTCCAGCAACTCCTGCGGTCCGCTTGGTAAAATTTGTTTTCCTGTTAGTGGAGTCTGGTAGTGACACAATATTACATCCATAAGAAATGGTAGTGTAGTGTTTTTTTAATTATGTGGCACATGATTATTCTATGAATGGTCAGAAATAATTTACCACCCTCTTACGTCTCATTGAAAGGGCTGTGCAGATCAAAACCATTCAGTCCTGTCTCAGTTTCAGACAGGGTCTATCACATTGTTGTGCCTGGTGTCTAATCAGTTGAGTTTGTCAAGCCACTGTTGGGGAAACTGTCTTATGTGAGGCCAAGCAGTGGAGGACAGCTGGGATGAATGCAGTGGCAGCATTGAGGACAGATGGCTGCCTTGTCTCCTTCATTTTCCTCAGCTCTCCTCCCCACACCCACAGGAGAAAACAAAATCCTTGATGCTTCTTTCTGTGTTAGCTCGGCTGCCTTCCTGCCCGATGCCGCGGCTGCTTCTCACTCTGTCTCTTTGGGTCTCTATCTTCCTCGTGCTGTCTTTAAACACACATAAACATGCATACATGCTCTCACATTTCACACTGAACGCTCACTTTTTTTTTTATACCTTCCCTGTCAGAGGCCTGTCTGTCATGTCGACTTCTCAGATTTAAAAAAGAAAGATGAAACACCTCTGCGAGTGTCTGTTGCAGGTGATCCATCTGTGGTTTGAGGAGTTTGCTCTGAAAGACGTGAAGCTCTGCACGGCTGACTTCATCACACTGCGAGACTCTCTGGGAGTCATTGGTAAAGATCTCACACTCTCTCAGATAGATAGATAGATAGATAGATAGATAGATAGATAGATAGATAGATAGATACACTTAACATGCACATAAAAACACCAGCTTCCCTCGCCTGCAGAGCTATCCACCCGTCCAAGGCTAAGGGGATTGAGCTTTGATGTCATGCCCAAATCAGCCCATCCATCCATGGGCAGACTCAGCTAGTGAGCCACACAGTCCTGCTGGTCCACTGCACACTGCTCTGCTTACAGTAACACGCACTCCAACCAGACTGCAGTGTGCTTCGTTCACAAACATGCTGGCTTTCAATTCGTTTGGAATGATTTTTTTTTTTTTCAGGAGTCCTGCATTTTGTGTTCTCTCTTGGTTATTTAGAGGCAAATTAACCAGTGACAGGCCCGACTGGTGATTCAAAGAGGGGCAGCACATTTGGGACTCAAATTAAAAACACTGGTTCTCCTACATATGAGCACGACACCCAGACTGAAAGACAGACAAAATGTCAACAAAAAGGCACCAAACATCTACAAAGAGACATAAAATGACCACAAACGATGTTACTGTGTCATTTTGCGTCTCTTTGTGTTCACTCAGTGTCCCTTTGTGGTTGTTTACTGTCTCTTTGTGATCATTTTGATTGACTTTCCAACAAGAAATGTTAATGTATAAGAAATGCTATAGCCTCGGCCACCCCCCTGCAGCCCCTCTTCTGAGATGGACAATTAGCCCTGATAGTTCTGATTGCTGAGGAACAAGCTGTGCCGAGTTGTCTTCTGTCTGTACATAACGTTTGTGGTACTCGTAGGTAAATACTGTGGCTACACCAAACCGAAGCCTGTGGTGTCACTGACAAACCGCCTGACGGTCTACTTCGACACTAATGACAGAAAAACAGACCAAGGATTCAAGGCTCATTACAAAGCTGTGCCTCCAGAGCTCGCACCCGGTAAGATGATAACTGGAAATCAATTTTAGCAAGAAAATTGCCTCGACTCTGACATAATGCTGGATGTCTGTCTTACGGTATATGATTGACCTAGAAAGTGAATGTTGTAAAGGAGGGTGCTGGATGAACAGAGGAGGGGCAAGAGAAATGAAAATGATAATGGGGTGGGTGGGAGTGGGGAGGGGATAGATTGCGGGTATCCTTGAGGTGTCTGTGGAGCTGAAGTGCCCTCCATCCCTGCACGTTGCCAGAAATAGCCGGAGCTGGTGGCTTTCTCCAAGGTGACCGGGGAGATCTGGTGACCCCTGGCTTCCCTGAGCAGAACTACCCGAATGGAGCGTTATACCAGGTACTGCCACACACATCAACAGCTCAAATGTGACTGCTGCATGGGAACATTTACTTACACTTTTTTTACATCTGAGGAAGCACCTCTGACTTTTATATTTTACTCAGCATATACATCACTGAGTACATTTATCTCAAACCAATACAACTGCTTTATTACCAACATCTCCATTAAAGACAATAGATTACATGATTGCATGTATGCATAAATGGTCAGTCATAGTGACAAACCCACAGAGAATTATTACCCAACTCTGCATTTATGGTTTGAGCATCTTTCAGCTTGTTGTTTTGGTTTTTACAGGCTCTCACTCTCGCTCTCACATTAACCTAATTTCCTACTGTTAATATTTGTATCACAAGATCAGTTTGAAAACGGTTGCAGGTTGCAGTGTTTGTAGTTTTAGAGCAACCTCTTTGTTTACATTTGGATTTTACCTTTAATAAAGTACATTGATGTTGATGCTGTCACTTATTATGTAAATCTGTGCCAATTAAATCTGCTGTTCACAGAACAGGATTTGCTGAGAGAAATGAATTAGTTAGAGGTTTGTTTGTTTGTTTTTTTAACTGTCAAATGTGTTGAACTGAAGCTCAATCCCAGGAAGATGTCGTGAATATTATGCTTTCGTACAGCTACCATGTGCAGCATTGATTAACATGTGGTTGTAAACCTAAAGATTTCAGATCAGCATCTCAAAATAAATCCATCAGCTATGGATTTCTACACAGTCATGCTGACAGTGTTTGTGGTCTTGATTCATGATTAATGCACCTAATTAAACCAGAGTCAATGTTGACATCAGGGTTTACATGCTGGGTTTGGATGTAGAGTCATATGGTGTTATTTGACTGTCAGCATGACTTCACCTTGCTGTGTCTTAGCTTGACTGGTCACCTTTTGTCCAGACAGGAGCAGAATCTGTGATAAAATGATTTTTGAGTTACTATATATCAGACTCTAGCTCATGTTGGAATCGTGAGACTAGAAGCAGGAAAACATGAGGAGTGATGCAGATGGTGGTTTGCTACATCAGTGAGACTTCACCGGACTGATTGAAGAATCATCTGTGTTTGCTGGTAGAGTTAATCAGCGTGTGTGTGTGTGCGTATGTTCTGTGCTTGTTTGTTGCATCAGTGGAGAATCACAGTGCCTGAAGGCGAGAGGGTCCGACTCACTTTTACCTCCTTTGACCTGGTCCCTGAGGTGTGCGGAGACTTTGTTCAGGTCTACGATGGCTACGAGGCCGGCTCCTCTGCAATGGGTAAGCACGACATCATATGTGTTCCCAGAATGCAGTGTGGAAGATAAAGGGGGAAAAGAAACTACTTTTAAATAAACCTCATCCACCGTGCATGATGACGAACACAAGGCTAGATGTGTGATTATACGGCAAAGAGATGTGTTAGAATTCAGAGTAGACTGTGGGCTTTGTTCAACATTAACAATGTCAACTGTGTGGGTCTATGAATAAAAGATGAGCTCAATTAAAAGTTTGAGAAGTTGTACAATGGACAGAGCTTCTGGAGTCTATTTTAAACTTAATGAATTTAAATCTGTCTGCACAGACTAAATTGTTAAAGCGGCATGGATGATCTACCACTGTATTACTGCCTGTCAGGTGTCTAAACAAGGCCATAGGTTTGGTGTCACAAGTGAAAATATGTAATGTGTAAAATATAAAACCCAAAACAAACAAACAAACAAACAGAAAATATCCAAATACTGTTTCCTGATTTTTATATTCACTGGAGGATGTTGGTATTATTGTGAGAGCCTCTGTGACGTTAACGCTGACATTACCTCCATTAAAGCTAAATTCTGTGGAGGGACGATGCCGAAGCCAGTGGAGTCCAGCGGGAACGCAATGGTGGTCCGCTTCAAAACCGACAACACTTTGACTTCAAAAGGATTCAGAGCCACTTACACAAAGACCAGCCTTCCACCTGTTGTTGTTCCCACCACAACAAGACCCACGCCCACGACCACGCCCAGACCCACCACACAAACCAGTCCACCTCCTACATCCTCTGGTACATGTTCTCTGTTTGATTTTCCCTCTTAAAATAAACCAGTAAGCTTGGATCTATATTTGCTCATAATCCCATTACACAGCTTGGCTCGATCGACTTTTTGAGGCAACCTACCCTTCCTTGCATGTCTCTGTTTTGATTTCAGTTAAAACACACAGCATCAGATATATTTGACTGCCTCACCAGTAAATAACAACATCAGTGTAGTTGCTGCTGAACCAACTTCCCACGAAAACTGACCATTACGTCTTTTAGTTTTAGTTGACTTGGGAGTGCCAAGCTGCAGTTAGCGATGTCTTAAAAGTTAACACTGATGCACAGTGAACTGTAATATCATAATGTATGTTCTCACATTGACTCTGAGGTTTGTTTCCTGGCCAACGAGAGCTTCTTGAAACAGCTGTAATGCCTTCTCCTGCAGATTTCTGTGCATAAACGCAGCTCTGATTAAGTGACAGTTAAGGGTGAATGCAGGTAGCTCTGTGTGTAAGAGTGGGGAGGTCTCCCCTGAGGTTTATTTATTCATCGCTGTATTAAAGCTATTGGCTGACAGACCAGTCCTCAGCAGCCAGTGAAGGTTTTACCAAATGAACCTGTTCATGGGGCAGTTCTGTATCAAAACAAGCTGGTCCTCATCAGAGGGGAAAACAAAATCCTCCACACACACAGAAACAGAGCTTTTGATCCAGTTTCCAGATAATGAGGTGTGAAATTAATACGATAAAAAACTAAGTTTTCAGTGCTACTTCCTCTGTTGTTATTGGGCAGGAAGTGGTGGTCCAGTAATCCTCAATGGGCGAAAGGGAGTGATCCAGTCATTGGGTTTTCCAAATCCATATCCTGCTCATCTAAACAGCTCTTGGAGGATATCTGTGCCCAAGGGGTTCCTGGTTAAACTGCAGATCACTGACTTGGCCATCACAGGAGAGACTGGACAATGTAAAGAAGACAAACTGATCATCTCAGATAACTACAGCATTCTAGGTGAGCCATGATCTAATCTTTTATTCATTTACATTAATTAGACTGTTTCATGTTTGGTTGTTATTTTAGTCAGACTTGTTCATTTAAGTTTCACAACTGTGATATTTTGCTTATCTGTGTGTCTTTAACTTGCTGTTTGACCCCTGAATATGTCCCAGATAATCTTAGTAAACACCTGTCTTTACAGGGCCAGAATAGCAGCCAGTATGGAGTAGAGGTTAGGAACTCCCCTTCCTCTTGCATTTAGAAAGACAAACAAAGCAAACAAGCTCTCATTAAATATCAGGACGTTGGCTTGTGTTTGGCGGACCGTCCTATGCTAACAACTACAGGACAGCTCAGTATAAATCCCCTGCTGTAAAACCGTTGATTAGGATCTTCTTTGCAAAGAGCCCAGCAAACTATAAATTACCTCTCCTTATTATTCACTTCAGTGGGTGCAGTGCGGCTGATACAGCTTTATCTATTGCTGAGTTCTCAAGGACTAAAGCGCTGAGGTGCAAGCACACGCTCAGTGTGAAACACACACAGATACAGAAGGTGATGAGAGTGTTAGTGGTACGTCCTGTTAGCTGATGAGGTATGACTTTGTGTGCAAAATTCTGAGAGAGATGAAAAGCAGAGATGAGAGGAAGGTCTGTTTGAAAACTCGAACCAGATAAATCTGAAAAATGGGATGTAACCTATAAAAGAAGTAAAATTTAAATTCACAAGCAACAAAATGCACCGTAGCTCATACGAGCACACGTTCATTTCCTCATCCATCAAGCACTGGCCACACACCACACACAGCTATTCTCACAGTAATTCACACAGTTATGTTTGGCTGCGTCCCTTCACCTCCCTCCATCCTCCTCCTCATTTCCAGGCACACACTGTGGCTACATCCTTCCCCCGGTGGTGGTCAGTGCCAGCGACACAATATCTGTCACCTTCCAGTCCGACAGTCGCCTCACAGACCGAGGATTCTCCGCCAAGTGGGAGGCAGTGTATCCCGAGGATATCGCAGGTACTGAGGACTGAGACACACGGGAACACACTCACACCTGAGGCACACGTTGCTCAGCACCTCATTAAGATGAACCATAAAACATCTCGCTCCTCTGTCACATATTCATAAAAGCAGCAAAGTCGTTGCATAAGCAGTGTGAACACTGTCACAGCACAGGCCAGAGTACAGTGTGGAGGATAAAGAGTGAGATAAAACCTCCTTTATCCTCCTTTATCATGCCAGAAGAAGACTTGAGACCCTGTATGTGGAGGTGGAAGAAGTACCTTATTTATCACAACAATGTAGAAATCCTCTATTACAAGAAAAAGTTTTACTTGAAAACAACTAATTATGTTTCAGTGTACATTAACAAGTTTCATGTTTTGTCATGACAACAGAGTACATTTACAAACACACATCTCATACAGTTTCTCAATCACTCCCTCTTTCTGTTTCAGAAATCCAGGGCTGTGGCGTTTCCTCCAGGGAGGAAACAGGGGTTATCAAGTCCCAGAACTGGCCTATGAACTACAAGGCTAATGCTGAGTGCATGTGGAACATCGCTTTGCCTTTGGGGAAAAAGATCACACTGAAATTCACCCACTTTGACCTAGAAGCCAAAGATTTCATATTGTCCAAATGCTATGATAATGTGATGGTGTATGACATCAATGGACTGACTAATGCACTCATTCAAAAGCACGGTAAGTTGGTTTGTGGAATTAAAAACCGTATCGGCTGATTTTTCACAACAGCAAATCACATCAAAATCAAATGGTCAAAATGAATTCAGTTAACCCATTTTGAGTTTTACTGAACACACCTGTGCATCTACACTGGTAAACTACTGATCACTGTAACTGTTTAGACTTATAGAGCCTCTGTCACTTTATTTATCATGGATAAATATTTCTTTCAATCCACTGTAGGTCCTTTTTGTGGGACTAAGCTTCCTCAAACCATTCAGTCAAAAGGAAGCAGGCTGGTGATTCGTTTCCACTCGGACTTGTTTACTGAGGCCAAAGGCTTCAGGGCTTATTGGACCACAAACCCCAGTCTGCCTGCTCCCACTGAGCCGCCTGCTCAGCCCAACCCCTGGGACAACATTGCTATAGGTGAAGTATCTGTGTCCACCTGATACACTTCACATCCTCACTACAGTAGTTACTACAGAGCCTTTAAGCCTCTTTTAGTGCATTGTTTTGGTTCATTTTCTGACTTTATTTATTGAAACATAGCCAAAGCTTAAGCGATAGTGAAAATAATAATGAGCTGCAGCTTTAAAGAGGACCAGATTTCATATAGGAGGTGTATGCCGTAGTGTGGCTGAGTATTTTTACTTTAACCACATGTATTTTGAGTGCTAGATGTGAAATATAACACATTTATTCCTATTACATGTATGACATAGTTTTACATTTGATATTTTGTGTTCCTTGATTTGCATGTCCAGCTGTTTTATAATACACTGTCATCAGGTCAGGAGAGCAGTATTTTCCCATCACAATGACCAACATTTGGTTTCAAACTGCTCCTTAGAAGCTGCACAGAGGTCTGCTCTATACTTATATGATTCATGCTTCCTCCCATCTTCACCCCTTCTTCACACTCACCTCCCCCATGTCCTCCTTGCTGCGCCCAGATGTGCAGTAAAACAAGGTGATTTCGTGTGATGAGAATGTGAAGGGGCCTACTGCTTCACTTTCCTTCTTTGCTGTCACCCGATTCCCATTCTTCACCCTCGCGATGAGCCCCAGGTGGCCCAGGCTCCTGCCAAACCAATTGCTGAAATAGAGTTTTATAGATGGACTCTGCTGCCTCTGGGGTTTTTTTCCACCCAGGCTCTCGGACCAGTGGTGGCCTTTGTGTAGGGTGAAGGAAGGAAAAAGAGAGATGACGGAAGAAAATGTGAGCTGTAAAAGTGACTGGGACAATGTGATGTCAACTCTTTGGGTGACCAACAGAAATTTATATCTTTATACGTACTGTGAAGTCAAGGAGTTTGAGTCCAACTCAGAGCCCCTTGTTTGTGTACATCAGGAGCTTGGAACTATGTTTGCATGAAGATACACTGAACACATTACTGCAGACAAATAGATTAGTAAAAGCCAAACACAGAGGGACACAGATCACTGTAGCCAGCAGTGTCAACCTGGTGTGAAAGTTATTGTAAAAATATAAATCTAGCGTCAGAGTTAATGAGTGAAAACCACTTTCCTTCAACAAGAGAGCTTATCTGTTAGCTGCAGACACGTCCTGTATATTCAGGCTCTGTTTATACACAAACCACAAACAAATTCATACATGATCAGACAACCAGGCCCAGGGTGTTTTACAGAGGTTTCCTCTCATTTCCCAGACTGGCCCAGTACATGTGGCAAACCAGCCGTTCCTCCCGCTGTTGTGTCGCGTATTGTGAATGGAGAGCCAGCCAGGCCACACTCCTGGCCCTGGCAGGTGTCTATGCAGGTGAGAATCTCAGAGTATCAGTGATTTCAAAAGGACAAATTTAGATAGAGTTGAACCTGCAGTTATTATTATTATTCTCTCTATGGATCATTTTCAATTCATCAAATCTTTGTTTGTCGCTGTATGTTTGTTTCAGGTGTGGCCTGCCAGTCGTCCAGAGCCCACATTCTTTCACACCTGTGGTGGAACATTAATTCATAAGAACTGGGTTCTCACAGCAGCCCACTGCTTCATAAAGTAAGTGCATGTAAAATTAAGTTAGGAAATGTTCAAATGGAAGAAAAAAATAAACTGCTATGTACAGTTTAGTTTTAAAATACCACTTTTTTTCTTTTCTTTTTTTTTTTTTTTTACTGCAAAGTTCTCTGAGACTTCCTGGAAGCCCATTTGCGTAATCTCAGGAGGCAGTTATTGGTGTCTGTGCTTTCACCTCAGGCTTATTACAGTGCAAGTGCAATGCCTTGTTAGAGATGCTTCTATGCCTTGGCTAATGGTCTGCAGTGCCCTGTAGAGAGAGAGAGAGAGGGAGAGAGATGCTGGGGCACTGTGGAGCCTGTGCAGTTTATATAGTTTTTGATTTGGATGTGTACACACATTCACTGCATCACAGAGCTGTGCAGCAGTCCAAGGTACAATATGTTGTGTGTTTACTTGCATAAAAACTATAACATCCTGTTGGCTTATACAGCATGATGCAGTGATCCTGACATGTGTCTCGAGGTGGTCTTTATGTTGTGTATTTACTATCAGGTGTGAGGTATTGCTATTGATTCATTTGCTGATTCTTTATCCAGCTATGCTGACGAGCTGCAGCGTTGGCGGATGTGTCTTGGCAAACACAACCTGACCTACACGGAGCCAAGTGAACGCTGCTTTAATGTGTCTGGTATCTATCGCCATGAGGGCTTCAAGTATCCCACTGTGCCCACGGTGGAGTTTGACATTGCCCTGGTCAGACTGGACGGGGAGGTGATACCCAGCGATCAGATTGCTTACGCCTGCCTTCCCTCTGTGGAGGAGGTCCTACCTAAGGACAAGATGTGCTACGCCACAGGCTGGGGAGATGAGACCGGTGAGGTTTGAGTTTCATGTCCATAAACAGCCTACAGCTTATACTTATATATAAAACTCCAATCTCATCCAGTGAAACTGGTTTGAATTTCTTTTTTATTCAGTGAAATAATACAATACAGCAGGAGACAATGTTTTAATGCTGTTAAAAATTCATTGGTGCATAGTTTGCATGCCCTCTGCTGGACCTAATGTGTAATTTACCTCCTGTGTTTATGCTTCTCAGGGTATAATTTTTAACAATCTATCCATGTGTTTATCAGGTGATTCCCTTAATGCTAAAGTCGCAGAGGCCCTGAACCAGGTCGCCCTGCCTGTTGTGCCGTATGACACCTGCAAGAGGATGGATTACTGGTGGTTCCAGGTCAAACCCTCCATGATCTGCTGTGGTTACACCCTGCCTGATGAGCTCAAGTCTGTCTGTCAGGTAAAAGAAGACCTCCCAGAGTACAGAACAAATAGACTAGAGTAGGTTTATACCATTTTGAGATTAAAACAAGATAAAAGTTGTTTTTTTTTCACATGGTAAAAAACTGCTGATGTTGTTTCATGACTTTGATTTTACAGGGAGATTCAGGTGGTCCTCTGGTATGCCAGGATACCTCCGGTGGACCTTGGGAAGTTCATGGTATAACCAGTTTTGGTCCTGTTGGATGCATTATGAATAAGAAGCCCTCTGTTTTCACTCGCTCATCTGCCTACCTCCCCTGGATCGAAAATGTCATCCGCAGAGACATCTACAATGAGCACAGTATGAATCCAGCTGGTCTGAACTGACCCACTTCGCTATAAAAAAAACCAAATATGGTACAAGTCAGATTTTTTTTTTGACTGGTTCTCACCCTCTGTCCTCCCCGTGTAGCATCTGGCTGTGGAGGGCCAAAGGACTTGACTGGCACAGGTGGCACCGTGTCCTCGATGGGTTACCCTGGCAGCTACGGCAACAAAGCTCGTTGCCAGTGGAACATCCGGGTGCCTGAAGGCAAACTGGTCCACCTCCGTTTCCATAATTTCTCTCTGGAGGAGAGTCAGATGTGCATCAATGACAAAGTCAGCCTCTCAGACAGAACAGGAAGTCTAGGTATGTGTTTATCCGCTTTGTTTTTACTCTCCAGCTGATTTCTGAGAGCTTGTTTGAGAAGATTACAAGCACTTCAGCACAGTTACTGAGATCTATTATCTTAAAGTACTTACAAGAGTTGAAAGTCACCTGACTGCCATTCATATGGACTAGGACAGGTGTTTTATGTGAGGGCAATGACCTTCAGAAACCAACAGGCACAAACTAGAAAAATATGGATACAACATTCATATTAGGAAAGGAACCCACAAAATATACACACATTAAGGATGAGAGGAAGAAACACGTCTTTATGTTCACCTCTCCTTAGGCACCTACTGCAGCCATGTGCCCCCTAAAGACCTGGTGAGTGATGGAAACATGCTTCACATCAGCTTCTCCTCCAATGATAAGGTGGTGGACACAGGCTTCAGCGCCACCTGGAGGGCAGTGGACCCTAAAGAGGGTAAGACAGGAGAAAAATACACCTGACAAGACACCGAGGGAAAAGCCTCAGGGCAAAACTAAAGTCCCTTTCTCTTTTCCTTCTCTCACACACTCACAGCTCCTTGTGGAGGAAGCTTCAGTAGTAACCAGGGTGAAATCACCTCTCCTAACTGGCCCAGTGACTACCAAACCGACTCTGTGTGCACGTGGCGTATCACCATTCCTTCAGCAAAAAGTGTCCACGTGGCCTTCACTCACTTTGAGCTGCAGGCTGTAAACATGTTGGGAAACTGTGTGGACTATGTGGAGATCTTCAATGGAGAAAGCATGGCATCGCTAGGTTTGTCACTGTGCTTCAAATTCTATTGTGTCCATTTTGCGTTCTGTTTTCTGGAAGCATTTCCTGCACAGGTCGGCTGTTATCTGTATCTTTGTTATTAGTTTGATGAAAAAACTCTTTAATTTCTTGTCATGCAGGTCGATTCTGTGGCTTTGCCCCTCCTCCCACCATCACTGTCCCTGGCAACACGGCCGTCATTCGCTTCCTTAGTAACAGAGCCAATCAGCAGCAGGGTTTTCGTGGTTATTGGACCACTGATGCTAGTGTCGTCCCAACTTTACCTCCTCCACCTCCTAAACCGTGGGATAATATTACGATCAGTAAGTGTAGGGCCCAGCCCAGGTCACAGCAGCCATCTGTCTCTGATGTGTCGTGATCTCCTCTGCAGGTTCCCAATTTCTGAATAAGGTTTTTATTGTTGTTGAACTATACGTTTCCTCTTCCCAGGCTGGCCAGAAAATTGTGGAAACCCAGCAGTGAAACCTAACACAGCAACCCCAAGGGTGGTTAATGGGGAAGAGGCGATCCCCCACTCCTGGCCCTGGCAGGTCTCCATGCAGGTACAGTCAACTCCTGTATCTGTGTGTGACTGACTGAGGAGTGAGAGAGAAAAGCTTTTATTTTGTAAAACTGTGTTTCTCTTCCCCAGGCCTCACCAATGTTTCCCATACCTTACATGCACGGCTGTGGAGGCTCTCTGATTCATGAAGAATGGATCCTAACAGCTGCTCACTGTTTCATGGTGTAAGATATAACCTACAGTTCTTTTAAAAGGCACTGTTACATAAAGCAGCTATAATCAGTAATTATACAGTAACAATGTATCAGGACAATGTGAAAATGATGCTCCTATTGATGAACTGACAAAAGTATCACCTGTATCTGCAGCTTCCCTCAGCTTTACACACATTTCATTGTTTATCTATCCAGTTCACACCTTTGCTGTTATGTTTCACTCTCATCGCTCTCATAGGATTGTTTTCCACTACAGCAGTCAGTTGTTTCCAGAAAAATAACTTATGAAACACATTCTTTTTTTTTTTTTAGCTAACAGCTTATAAAATAGCCACAGGGAAAAGTGAAACAATTTCTAATTTTCTCCTTCACCTGCTTCGCAGCCCACTGAACAAACCCTCCTACTGGCGCATGTGTCTCGGGAAACATCACATGAACTCTTCCATGGATGTTCCCTCAGCAGAGGAGTGCTACAAGGTGGACGGTATCATCCGCCACGAGGGCTTTGTCTATGAGCAGGATCGCACCGACATCACCAACGACATTGCCCTGGTGCATTTGTCTGAGCCCGTCAATATGACGAGGGAGATCAGCCCCATCTGTCTGCCCAAACCTGGGGCTGTGATGCCTGCTGGGACACGCTGCTTTGTCACCGGATGGGGAGACGAGAAAGGTAGAAGTGATCACACATTTCGTTTTCCTGGAAAGGAGCAAAGAGAAGGAGAGTTGGACCTTTATATTGGTGTTAATGTGTCAATCTTTATGTATATTTCTTCTATAACATTAACGGTTCCTTTTCACTCGTCTTTAGGTAATCTGTTCCCCAAAGTGTCTGAGAAGCTAAATCAGGCAGCACTTCCTGTTGTTGACTTCCAAACCTGCAGTAAACCTGCCTACTGGTGGGACACCCTCAGGCCCTCCATGATCTGTGCTGGATATGAGTCTCCAGATGAGCTGAAATCAGCCTGCCAGGTGAGAGGAAATATCACTTTAAATCAACACACTGGGGGGTGGGTTTAAGGAGGGGATGAAACTTGTTTGTTAAAATTCCCTCCATGCTTTTCTCAAACATTATATAAATGTGCTGGCCTTTAATGATTAGGCTGTCCGTTATGTAACATCGCGTCGTAACTGTTTTGTTTGTGATCAGTCAGCCTTGATTACAAATGGCTGCTCAGTTTTCAGACATAATTGGACAAGAGCACACAGGAGCGTTATTTGTTTGCCATAATGAGCAACCATGCAAACAGGGACATGGGAAGATTAGAAATATAGAGAAGTCCTTCAGAAAAGCACTGAAGGCTCTCAGTAAGGTTTAATACAACACAATGCTGACATTTACCTCCAGAAAACTCTGTCAGGGTTTTGATAAATATTGACCTTTAGGGAACTGTAGGGCACAGAGATGATTTACAGTGGCTGTCAACATCAGGTGTTCACCAATGCATCTTCTTACCTGTACAGTAAATCGTTGCTGATCTTTCCTCCTCCTGCAGGGTGACTCCGGGGGTCCTTTCGCCTGCACGGCCCCTGGAACCAACACGACCTGGGAGGTTCACGGCATCGTCAGCTTCGGACCTCAGGGCTGCATCAAAGACAAGAAACCATCTGTGTTCACCCGAGCCTCGGCCTTCAGTGACTGGATCACCGACAACATCAAGAAGTTTATATATGAAAGTGGAAAAAACAACTGAAGCTGACAACCTGGAAATAAAGATTTTGACAGTGTTTATTGTTAATTTCATATTTTTATGCTTCTACAGACCAAGTCATTGTCAAGTATTATCCTGATTTTTCAGTGCAACTCTTCTGTGGTTAATTCTATAATTCTACCTTGTTCAAATTGCATTAAATACAAAGTGAAAACTGACCCAAGTCATGAATCTACTGGAGGCATTGCAGCCATGTTTTTATCTTAAAAACAGTTATAGTTTATATTTTAGAATATATTTAGTATATTTTAGTTTATGTAGTGCAGCTACATGAGTTAGTTTCCTCTCAACCTCTCCTGTTCTCTTGCAAAGCTCCTCCTCCTTCCTCATTTGGTAGGCAGATGATTCCTGCAGGCACAGATTTAAAGTTTTGATTTTTAACCTTGATCACATGACCGGGCACCTCGGCCAATGGGAGAGCTCGGCTCAGATTTCAGCCAGGAGGAGAGAGGGGAATAAAGAGGGAGGAAGAGAAAGAGACAGGCTCTAATCTATGTCCATGGGCTGGACAGCAAACAGCCTGCCGGTACTGACAGCACTTCTTCACTCTCTCTCCCAGCCTGGATTATCTGTGTTGTGTTTTTGGAGTATTCAGATCGCGTATTTTAAGCTGAAAGGGATTCCCACTACTGGGAAGAATCCAAAAGTGTGTCCTGGCACAGAGTGAGGAGAGGAGGAGGGAAGACAGCAGCATTTTTTCCCCTGATCTTTGCCTCTGCAGGCGTTTCTTCTGTGGGAAAATGGGGGCAGGAGCTCTGACCATCTGTGTGAGCAGTAGCTTCCAAAGACTTCCCATCTAACCTGTGATTACACACAAAGAATGCATAACGGATCCTGTGTTCAGTGCCAGCCTGAACACTGTTTCCTTGTGATGGTGGTGCTGGACTGTTGTTTAAAAATGTCAAGGGAGGGCACAAATCTCTCTTTCTCCTGCAGCACAACCAACTCCCCTCCCTAATTTAAAGTAACTTTTCTCAACAAGTACATAACTTCACATCAAGATGAATAAGTAGATAGAGAGAGCAGCTCTTTCCAGCCTCTGCATTTTGCTTTTAGTCCCACATCCCAGTACAGCTGTGCAACACTACAAGAGAGGAAACAGCAGGGACAAAACCCTGTAAGTTTTAGTATCGTCCATACCTGCTTATTTTTCCAAGCAGTGATTCAGCACTGAATGAGCTCA
Organism: Lates japonicus; assembly: GCA_033238685.1. Taxonomy (NCBI): domain Eukaryota; kingdom Metazoa; phylum Chordata; class Actinopteri; family Centropomidae; genus Lates; species Lates japonicus. The sequence goes on from BRZM01001990.1 coordinate 86,099, forward strand.
CTTTCCAGAATCACACAGTGTCTTTGCGCAACTGCTTCTTTAACGGTACAGTTCTTGCAATGTTTCAAACTCCCATGTCTCTGGGAGTAGTTTCTGTGAGCTGAGCAGTTGTTGCTTCTGCTGCCTGGGCGCGGAGCTCTTGCTACCAGTCAGGTTTCAATGGCCACCTGCACAGAGGAGAGAGGCAGGGAGGAGGAGGGTGAGGGGGGGTGAGGGTATGAGAGGAGGGCACATTGGGCTTGCTATCCCCTTCATGAGCGCTAGTTAAAGACATATGTTGTTGCAACCAAAAAGTTATTTCCACTTAAACGCTTAAAACGCTTGAGGAAAGCTCTCAATCTGACACTTGAAAACACTTTGTAAACACCTCTCAAGGGCACAGCAGATTTAAAATAAATATTAGCTTCCAGAGTCTCTCTCAATTGTCCTGTGACAATAGGTTTCCTTCTCAATGTCAGAAGTTGTAGTGTGAAAACATTTTAAGAATGGGGAGGGAGAGGGGACGAGGATTAATAGGCTAATCACAGCAGACTGTCCTATAAACAATAGGAGTAAAATGGATTCGTCAGTGTGTGTTTCCTTTATTCTTGGCTGCTTTGGTTCACACTGGCTCTAATGCCAGTTTGGCAGCAGTTTGAATGTGAAAAACTTTTAAGGAAAACCTTGCAACTGACAGAAATACCTTTTAAGTTTACATGTGCATAACTCTGCAGCTCAGCTGTCAGCAGACAGAGATTACATATATTGTCTGTAAATAAGTCCTCTGAGATTGAATTCTTGTTTCTCAAATGCAGTTCACATGCTTACAGAATGCGGAGAGTTGTATTAATTTAGGTAACTTAACTCAGGGTGACTAAATAGCAGCAATCCTTGACAATCACTCATCTGTCATGTTAAATTGCTGTTCCCGTCATCCAGGAATCATTCTCTCATCTATAATTTAAGGTTTCTATGAGTGTTGTGGTTTGCTTTCTTACCACACATTGTCTGTTTTGTGAGTTTTCTACATTGTGTTGTGGATGTTTTGGATTATTGATATATTTATTTCCATCTTAATAATTAATGCTTATTGATATTGAGTCTTTTGTTGTTGTCTCAGTCTGTTGAGTTTAACAAAATGTTTTGTAAAGCAGAATTTACCAGGTCTGTGGTGTTCGTAGTTCATCAGTGTATACAGATGAGAAAACTCTGTGTGAGGTTACACCCAGAAGATATGTCTGGTTTTGTGTCAAGCTTCCAAACCAATTGTGTGTGAGTAAAGAATATTCTGTTCAGTGTAAGGCTCATCACAGTCAAACCGAGCTCAGACCGTGCTTGAACTCCTTAACACCTGCAAGTAGTACTCATCCTTTCTGGGAGCCTGTTTAAGCTGCTTAAACTGTGAATTGTTAACATTATCATATAAATGAATATATAACACACTGTTACAATATACAATATACAATAAACTGTTTGATGGGGAACTCTGAAGCAAAATACTGATCGATTGAGAAATGCAGTTAGCTTAAAAAGCTTTTGAAAGACTCCATGACCATCATTAAAATATTGGACATCAGACTTTGAAGGATAATTTGGTTCTGTGCTGAACAATCATAAAATCCTACAGCCTTTGTGTTACTACAATCATGGCTCTTAAAAAAAAAAAAAAAAAAAAAAAAAAAAAAAAAAAAAACCTTAATCCAAACTGTTATTTGTACTAACCTTCAGCTAGTCTATCACATCACAATGTGTCAGTGCTGTTTGGCCTGCTATGCTCCCTGCCTCAGGAGCCATCAAAGCACGAAGCTGTCAGAATGAAAATTCAAGTGTACTTAATTAGCCACATCCACCAGGAAGGTGCAGTCTGGTATACTTAATGAGACCTGTCGGAGACGAAAGTGGATGACTGGAGCACCATTAACACCTACCTCAGCAAAAGCTTCAGAGCTGCTCATCTGAGTGTGGGATGCATGTCGACAGAGCATCTGTCACAGTGAAGCTCTCGCCTTTAGCCATCTTAGCGCCTATCTGTGAGGTGGGTTTTAATTAGCTCATCTGAGTTCGGTACATGCTTGTACCCATTCTGTTCAAACAATGGGCTACAAAGGGAATAAACTCTGTGCATTTCTCACCACCTGCTTACCCTCCCAACACAGTAAAGCAACTGGGTGTCACAGCAGAGACCTCATTGTGACCAGACTGGCAGTCAGCCTTTCTATTTCACTGTGTGGGTCAGTTCACTATTTGAAGTAGAACTTGAACGACAACACGCCACATGGTGTAGTTGTAGCTCATGACTACTAGAGTAAACCGCCTGAATCTGAATCTCTGAAGTGCAGGGTATTTTCCCCTGCACCCAGAGTCCGAACGCTGCATCTGGTCTGTGTGTCCCTCCTCACATTTTAACCGAACAGAGTATTAAGAAATGCTTCATGCTGGTAGGTAAATGTACCAAACCAGTTTGCCCTAATGTTCTGTAGAGAGCTTGTATGACTGGTACAGTTTACACTGGGGAGGAAGACAATGACAGAGTGTGTCAGACAGTCTATGTATCTAACTGGAAGAGACATAAGGACATTATGTGGCTCTGTTGCTTGGCTCAGCTGGCTATTTCTGGATGAGATATAATATATTTAACAGCTGGTGACCAACATATCTTTAGCCTGCTGAGAGGACCGGGCTCAGCACTGGTGTGAAGAAACATTCACTCATCCTTAGCCTCCCACAGTTTAGAGTTATATGTACTTAACTTCCTAGTACTATAGAGTTCGGTATTAGGAGGAAGCATGTACTTTCTATGGTAGCCAAAGTATTTAAATATTTTTTTGCAGTGGCTACATCTGACGATTTTAATTCACATTTCGATTCATTGATTTATTGTTTGTCTGGTATAACATCCCAAATCTGTTAAAAACACCTGTTATTTTTTCAGATCCCAATATGTTATTTAAGTGCCAATAACACTTTTATACTTTAATTTGACTATATTTTTAAGTTATAGTGTCACTACTTTCCAACTGAAGTATCTGAGTATTTTCCCAGCACTGAATGGAGTCTGTTTACTCACTTTACCTCAGTTCATACAGAAGCTGATTAGATGTTTCTCTGAGAGCTTAAAACTTTCATCTTCCATCTTTCATGTTCAAATGTAAACACATGATTACGATCCTCTCAGCACCTATCTGGGTGCTGACATCTATAAACAGCTGGCTGTCACCTCCCTGAACATATATGTGTGTTTGTCTACTGTGTCTATTTGTGCAGGTGTGTGTCACCATGATGCCTTTAACCAAAGCAAGCTGGGCGTGGCAACCTGATATTTGTCGTGAGCAACACACCGCACGGCCACCCCTCCCTCCTTGTCCTCCCAGCCTCCTGCACACACTGTACCTAAAAGCATGACAGTGCGACTGCGGAGGTGTGCATGTATGGGATTACAGGAAACACTTTCAACCACGCCCGCACACACACACACCTGGTAGCTTGCGGAGCAGGATGAGCCCCTCCTCCAGGAAGGGTTGTGGTGGCTTTAGCGCCTGCCATCTGTGCCCGGGTGAGGGGCCCCTGACCTCAAGGGCTCTCTGCTCTGCTCCCCTGCAGCACAACAAGACAGTGGTGCAGGTTAAAGAAGACATGAAGAAGATGTCCAGATACCCATACTGAGATCTAGGACAGTGGCAGCCAAGCACACCAAGCTGTTTGGAGCTCTTTGAGTTGAGAGAGAGGCCTGGTGGAGGATGGTGTGCCTCGTGTGGTGCGGAGGATGGTGGAGCATCTCCGAAAACAGGGTGAGAAAATCAAGTTTCTTTTTAATGAGGGGTTTTGTTTACCAGTTCTATCAGCCAGAAGAACTAGTGATGGTTTAAACCTATAAAATCCCTACATTTACACAGGAACATGATTCATCCGATAAATAACCATGTGGTTTCGTGAGCAAGCATATTATATGATTTTGTCTGAGTAACTACGTTATGTCTTTGACAAAAGACATCACCACAATCACGTAAACATTCAGTATCTGTTTTACTTTTGTGAAGGAATTATAAAGCTAAAGCACCACACCCGGTTTTGTGGTAAGTTTTAACCTATTCAATTATAAATGATGCATTGTTTACATCAAATCAAGCTGTTAATGTATTTTTCTGTATAGTATGATATAGTAGGAACTTGTATGACCTGGAGTCATCCATCACAGTGAGCACACTGCACTTTTGTGTTGTTGTGTGTCAGCTCAGTCTGCCTCCAAAACAATGATGTAGTTTTAAACAGCATGACTGGTTTAGTCTGATGGATTACACAACTCCAGCAGTTTTCTGGCAGATACTGTTCATTGATTACACTGAACAGAACACTTCAAAGCCAGTTGGAGACTGGAGCAGTAGCAAATGCTGATACCAACACATCTAAACCTGCAAAGTATACATTTACTGGTTAACACAAATGTAAGGTGCACCTTTATTTAAAGAGCTACAAGGAAACACACAGGTGGCACCATTTATTCTGTTGTTCTTGTGTTTGATCACTGTATGTCAGCACAGAGTAAACTCCACCTGCTTCGCGGGGCAGACAGGCTGTGATAATAGTTACTGATGTCCCTAAAATCATAATATAGCTAACTGTGTGTGCTTTGAGGAATTAATGAGACTCATAACAGTTAAAACCAATAAACATTAAGTTTCCTTAGGAGATTAATTCAGACACGATTTTAAATGATTTTAAAATGTGTCTAAAGTAATTATTTATTTTCAGAAACATTGTCCCCTGTTTTTTAACAAACTGTCGGCTCTTTTCAGGACGCTTGTGGTGAAAAGAATGTTATTTATTATGTCTCGTTCTAATGGTGTCTAGTGGATTATTCCAGTCGTTGTTATGAAACTAAGCCCAAATAAACAAACGTCTAAAAAACGACCGAGCCACAAAGATTTGAAAACGTGTGGGGGCCAAATCCAATGTAATGATGAAAAGAGCCATACCTGACAGTTTAATGAGAAACGCGCCTTAACTTCTTAGATTTGAAGGAACCGGGAGACAACACGTCTCTATGGTGACACTTAGTGGCCGAAGAACTACAACAACAGCGCGGTCACTCATCATAGGAAATAAATTGCCTTTAACTGACACCTGAGTCTCTCACACTTGCTGCTGCAGGTAAGATACAGAACAAAACTTCCGGTTAATACAACGCTTCAAAAGTTACACTTAACCAACAACGAAAGAATCTCACCAACGTTGTTAAATGTTTGAACCACTAGCATGACTTCTGCTGAATGCTTCAGCCAACGCTAAAGTACAGTGAAGCGATACCTGATTGTAAAACGCAGGCTACACAGCCAACATTAATCACACTCACAGCCACACACTTGAGTCAAGTGGAAGTGTGTCCTGAGTTTGAGGCTTGAGTCCAAGAACTGAGTCTGGAGAAACTACATTACTGGAAAATCAAATGAAAATCAAAATCAAAATTTGCCGTTGGGGCCTATTGATGTTGAAAAGCCTGTGGACACTCCCCTGTCTAAGAGTCGTAATAGCAGGCAAAATCAACTATATTATGTTAATTGTGGTTCTAATGGTTCAGCTTAATGGGTAGATTAAAAATTTTAAGCTTTTAGAAATAGGGTAAACAAAGATATACCATGAGCTGTTAAAACCCCCCCAAAAAACGAGCGCGGTCAAGTAGATAATATTTGATATTACACAATCTTTTAGTTGCAGCCCTTTAAGATTTTACTTGATGGATGAGGACAGTAATACAGGGTCACTTGAATGACCATCATGAAACCTCAAGGTACCGTGAAAAGTCACTACAAATCATTCTCTTTAGACACACTAAAAATCCACGTCTTATCTACTGGAACAAAATCTTTTCCAGCAAGTTTGATTGCAGATTTATTCAGATACTGTCCATGTCCTCCTCCGTCCTCCTCCTATGGAGACACAGAGATGACCCAACCAAACTTGCTAGATCCAGAATTGTTTCACCTCCATCAAAAACATGACGATAGTTTTGATGAAGCTCGAAGCGGTTGTGTTCTCTTCTCAAGTAAGATATCTTAATTGAATAATTGATAGATAGTCTGGCATCTAATCCCACATGGGTTAACTGTAACTACACAGTGCCTGTTTTACTTTCTTCCAGCCTTTCATCAGAGGGTCTGTTCAGAGTAAATGGCAACGTCTGGGGCTGCGGGAGACCTGAAACAAAGGGCTGGAGGTGAGAGGATGTGGGACCTCGTGTGTCTGAATCGCTGACATATGTACGTGGTGGCCAGTTTACTTAAACAGCATCTCAGGGACCTTCCAGGAGGGTCTGTAGACTCACCAGTCCAACAGGCACTGATACAGCACTACCAAGGCAATTCCAGAACATTTCCTGTTTTGTCAGCTATCAATAATTTCCACCTGACCAGAGCTTATTTTGAACAGTTGTTTCTTGGTGCTATCTACCCACTCAGTCTTTACAACCAATTGCGTGTGATTTCTATCCTTAGCAAACTCCTAAATCCAAATGTAATACTAATGCCCTGTCAAGAGTAGTGAACACTAAATAAGGACTCTGATTCGATGATAAGCAAAGCTATCTTTAGGTGGTGAAATTTACTATACTAGCACTGCAGTCCCTCTGCAGGCAGTGTGTGAGAGTCTGTGTGGAGGAGTGAGTGGAGACATGGACCCTCATATTTCTGCTGGTAATCTTGGAGGTCATAAAAGGTGGTAGGCGTGAGCCTGGCTCTTATGGCGGGGTGAAATCCGTCTCTTTGCTTCATAGTCTCCTCCATCACAGGTTTAATCAGGTTAACATGAGAGTAGACGCTTTTGGCTGTAGTATTCTCTTTTGCCTCACACCATGTTGAATATGGAGTCTCATTTTTCAGGCCTACGCCAGTTGCTGAATTTGAGAACTGCTCTTTTGGTGCAGGACTCTGGCCATAACTACCGAATAAATCATCATTGTATATAAATTACTTTTGGCCTCGCCAAATTTAAAAAACAAGAATGACGTGATTGGCAGCTAATGTGGGACTGATCAGCAGTAAATAATACTACAGAAATCTCCTTTGCTAGATCAAGCTAATATTGTACACGTGAATAGTCCAGTTCCACCCTTATTTGTCCCTTTGTATTGGGAAATGAGTGACCTGAATCAACTGTGGTGAAACTCTTGTTCTTCATGCCTTCATATCATGAGAGGTTTGAAATCATACTATTATACCTAGGCTACATTGTAGTGATTGTTTATTATTTGCGGACAGATTTAATTTTGATGATTTTGAGAATTGATTGTTGATTTTCAGTAGTTTATCCAGGATAAAATGCCAAATGTGTTGTTTATGTCTTTGGAATGTGGAAGAATTTCATCATTTCTCAGTTTAATAATATCATCATAAGATGTAAATAAGATGTGTAAGTACTGTGAGGGTCTTTGCTCACTTTGAGCTCTATGGAGTTGTGATGGGAGGTTGCGTTTATTGAGGTTCCAATGATTAAATCCAGTTAACTGGAATAATGGAATGACACTGGCAGTGATTATCCTTTCTCACAGGTGGCGGTGTACTCGCCCCACAGCTCCAGGAAACCTCTTATTAACTGGACAGATTTTGCAGTGGTTGAAGTTCGTTGAGCAGAATAATACTCACATGTTCAAAGTCCAGAGTCTGAAACACATGCAGCCGTGAACTTTACACACCTCGCGCACACACACATACAGGCACAAAAGCAATACGTAACCGAACCAGCGGCCACTGAT
>BRZM01001991.1:0-53008 GCA_033238685.1 Lates japonicus
TTTTAGGCTCAGTAGTCTCTATTCTGTGGTGAGCTGTCTGTATATATTCAAAACTGGTTCGATATTCAGATTCATTAAAAAAAATGTTGGCCCACTACAGGATAGGTGCTACCAGCTGCAGAGCAGACAGACATATCAGCCAACATGCATCCAGAGTTTGATTAGACTGCTGATTCATTTTCACTGATGGATGAGAGCGAGAGATGAGACCATCATTATTCCAACTGCAAGATCATTTTCCCAGTTTTGGAACCATCTACTCAAGCAAAGAAAAAGGGGGGAATACTGTGAATAGTTTGTATCATACTTAGATGGTCTTCTGTGTTATAGAAATAAAGTTCGGGACTAAATTCAGTACATTAAAAACACAACTGTTCCTTTTTGAAACGAAGAAAACAAACAAACAAAAAAACATTTAAACTGTACATGTACATAGAGCTGTGTTACAGCACCAGCAGACATAGTTTGAACTGTCCTTTTCCTTTGATTCACATCCTGTACAGAGCACTGTGTAAGTCTGTCGTAGTCCACTGGCTCAAGAGGAGTTGACAGTTCATGAAGACTGAGTTTGAGCTGTCTGCAATAGTGCCTGTTTGAGGGAAGTCGATCAGTCCTGAGGCCCCTCTGCTCTAGTGTTAATTGTACCAGAGATGTCCTTTAGTAATCCAGCACAGCTCTAGCAGTGAATCAAGTTGGGTTTATGAGAAAATCCGGTATGAATCGTGGGAACAGGAGTGTGACAAGAAAAGGCAGCTTATCCAGCACTGATTTTTCCACTTTAACAATTCAGATTCAAGGACATCATGGAGAAGTGTGCATTTGTATTTTGTTTGTGCAGCACACATCTGCACAGTCTTTCTTGAGCAACACAACAGCAGCTTGCTTGTAGAAAAGTCAGACAGCAGTTTTTGCTTGCAGGAAATGCCGCCTTATGTGCTATCAGTGGCCGCCTCTTGCGTGTTGTTGTTGTCCATCATGTTTGCGTTGCCGTCGTTGGTCTGAGGGCACTCTGGCATCTCTCCTGTCACAGCCACTCGGATGACTTTCAGCCAGCGCTGCTTGAGCTCCTCGCTTTCGGCTGCGAAGTTGTGGATGGACTTAGACTGGGAGAGACGGAAGCTGGCCGGGGGCTCCGTGGGCCGGACAGTATCATCCACAGAATATCCCAGGAGGGGGATTGTACACTGGGCCTTCACGTCCTGGGGGGGGGGAGAGCATTAGCTGCATGGCTGGATTATAATACGAGAGATCAAATTTTTGGTTCTTGCCATTTTACCTGCGGAGCTCCGTAGAGGTAGAGCACCAGACATTCCTTCTCAGGGATGACACACCACACCTTCTGCCAGGGTTTGTTCTTCTCACAGTACTGCAGGAAGCCGCACATGATGCTGCTGCCTGAGAACTGAGCTGCCTCGATCTGTGAAGAGAGGACGACCGCAAATTAGTGCAAAATCAATAACGCAACGCCAGTTAAAAAAGGAGTAAGCGATGCTATGCTTGTATTTCTGTATCAGTTACGTCTTTGTTTAAAAAATCCTAATGGGGATCCCAGCACGAGTATATATCTATTATCTATGTATCCAAACATCCTCTTCACCTCCAGGATGCCCTTCTTCTTGCCCTCGGCTACCCTCTCTCCAGTCAGGATGGAGAAGCAGTCTCTGCAGACTTTGTTCATCTTGTTGCCGTCGTATTCCAGCGGAACCTTGTTGTCTGAACACTTCCAGCACACCACCTGTAAGAAAGAGGAGGAGAAGTCCTCTGTCAGTCTCCTAGGTAATATCACAATGTGCCATATGTGTAATGAAGACATACTCATCCACACTAGGGGTCTCTCTGAATGAGTAAAACTGCTTGGTGTGTGTTTACTCGAGAGGTTTTTTACCCCCACTGCAGTGCTTTCTTAGCCACCTACTGAGCATGCATTATGCATAACACGACAACATCAATGCTTACATAGCCGCAGGCTCTGCAGTGGTGTCTCCGCCGTGTCAGAGCGTTGAAAGGCTCTTTGCACATCATGCACATCGTCACTTCATTGTCGCGGATCCAGCGAGGGGCTCGCTTCCCCAGCTCTGCTTTCTGTATTTAAATAAAAACACACTCAGCATGACAGCGCAGAAAGGTTGTCAACAGTTTAACTCTGAGTGTACAAGTTTGATGCGACACTGACCGACACTTCTTCCACGTCTTTTAATGCGTTCTTGAATGACTCGTTTTTCTGCTGGAAGATCTCAATGGTCTCTTGGAAAGCCTGCAGGATAAAAACAACATCAATCTCACGTGGTGCTCATTCTAAATGACCCTCATATAATCAAATGAGAAAATAATGTGAAAACCATTGTGATTGTATTGTATGTACCTTAATCCAGTCTGCCTTGTCTTGCTCTGAGCTGAGAGGGAAAAACAAAGCCAGAAAAAAGCATTAAAAACAGACCTCTTTTAACACTGACTTACACCAACGTAGCAATTAGCTGTGGTCAAAGAGTTTATTTAGAGATTTACAAGATTTAAAAATGAACCCTGGGTGTGCTCATTTAGGTGGTCTTCCAAATATAAGTGAAATTATACTGTATGGGGTACAAATTACATACAATTATATTCTTCAGTGTGGGAGGGGGTGAGATGTTTTTGCACCTTTTACAGTGTTTGCAACAAAACCTCTACAGTAAACAGCAAAAATTCTGTTTTTCTGAATATACTTTTTGTGTATTGTGCCTACCTGGCCTGTAGCTCCAGCATCCTCTCCTTCCCTGACACCTGGAAGGTATGAGGGTAGTCCTCATTGGTTGTTTCCAGGACCTTCATGCCGTCGATGCCGATCCGCGTCCTCACCGTGTACTTAGGGCCTCCCAGGCTAAATTTGGGCACGCAGTACAACAGCATGTTGTTGAACTGGCAGAAAAAAAAAACAAGAAAAACACAAAACGTTACACTTTGTGGCAGAACATGTTAAAGTACAAATCACCGCTATTCTAGTTCAGGTTTCTGGCACAGTTTCCCTCCAAATGGGGGCAGCCCTCAACTCTGCAGGTAACCTAAATTACACAGACGGGAGACATTCAGCCTGAAGCTAATAAGAAACAGACAAAACATAATCACATCATCTGGCAATCTCAGTAATTGAGAGATTTGTTCATGTGCCCCTGATGTATTCTTACTCAGAGGTGCTCCCAGTATGAAATGATTCACTTGTTTCAACTGACTTGTGCAGACGAGAGTCTCGCCTCAGCATATTTCCCCGCAGTGCCCTTTATTAACGCGAGAAAATGTTTCAGCGCTCTGCAGTTTCTCTCACCAGGAAGAGGTATCTCTCCATGGCCGAGGTGTTCCTGGCTGCCAGCTTCAGGATGTGGCCCTCTTTGATGAACTCGTTAGAGGGGTGAACGATGTCCTCCTCCTCACCCAGCATCTCGTATATCTCCAACAGTTTCTTCAGATTCTCCTGAACACGGGATGGGACATTTATATTAGTGGCATGTTAGCGCGATGGAGAGATTGTGTCTTTCTAAAGAGAATCATTCAAAACATCTGCACTTACAGATTTTCGGATGGCGCTGTTGGAGTGAGTAGCTGCCATGGCAATGATTTCTAATGATTCTGAAAAAAAGGATGAGTTGCTTAAATAAAGCTTAAGTGCAATAAAAATGACACCTTGCAATGAGACGTTCAGGTGCTGTTTCTACTTACTCTCTGCGTCTCGTCGGTCGGGGTCGTCCTGAGGCAGCTTCTTCAGATAGTCTTTGAGCAACATCTCATACCGGGGGACCCTCTGCACAGGCTCTAACATGTGATGCTGAAGCGTCAGGCAGCCGCAGACCTCTTGACTCTGTCCAAAAACAGTTTGAGTTTTACCTCACTTTACACATTTTGCAGCATATTTGCATACATGAAATATGCTTATTCAACTCAAAACCTATTAGATGTTAATTCTTTCATAATAGCACAACACTTGAATTTCCTTCTAACAAGTTTTTTCCCAACTGGATTCTGGTTCAGCCTACCTGTATCTCCTGAATGATGGCCTTGAATTGTGGCGAACGGTCAGTCCACTGTTTGAGCAGCTCCATGGCCTTGTCGAAATTCTTCACGTACTCTGCGTACATCTTGAGGAAGGGTGTTAGTTTCTGCAGGATGTCCCCGATGCGAGGTGTAGACGACCTGCAGGGACGGAGAGAGGGAGGTACATTTGTTAACTACTGTATAAGATAGGTTATATACAGAAAACTATAATTTGTTATCATGAGTCCTGCGGCTGAAGCTCACCATTCTCCCATGCGCTTCTCCAGATCTGGAAGCAGGAACTGGCTGTGAAAGGCGTGGATGGAGACGATGTTGGAGAAGATGTTCTTCACTACGTCCACAGGGAAAGTTCCCTTATTAGCCTCCTCCATCAGCTTAGCACAGAATACCTGAGAAGCCATATGCAACATGGAATTGGAAAGCTGCGTTTTGCAGTTTCTATACTGTGTAATATGAACCCTTTACTATATAGTATGGTGTAAATAGAGAAGTGAACTAGCGCTTTCATTGAGTTCCTCACCTGGTCGAGCAGGTTAAGTCTCGCTACATAGGCCTTCTCTGTCTGCAAGAGCTCGCTGGCAATCTTAAACAGTTTCTGTTCATTCGTCTCCTGAAAAAAGAAGGCACATTAGTGGAAATTTTTAATACGTGTGTAAAGTGAAATCTCAAATAATCATTAATGGATCAGTGAGGTGTGAATGTGATCTCATTCCATCAGTTAGAAAGTCAGCAGCACGGTCGTGTGGTTTGTAGGCTGCATAATGACCGTTTCAGTCTAATACTTCTCTAATGATGAGTAATTGCTATTGTCGGCTAAAGCTTAAAGGAAAATGGGGCCAATGGGAGCTTTTCAACGTAGAGAACGGAGTTAATCTGAGCTGAAAATAATGCAGAAGTGCGGGACAACCTGTGCAGAGCGTATGATTTCGGTTCAGCTCAGGTTTCATTCTCACATCATTGTCATTGTCAAGCGTAGCTTCCCGTCCCTCTGCAAGTTCCTGATCAGTCCAGGTATCATTTTTAAGACTGAATTCACACTTTACGCCGCTCTTTTTTTTTTTTTTTTAAACAGCAATCAATGAGTGATATTGGAAGAACAACATGGTGCATTTCAATCTGAAAACGTTCACAGCAAATCGTGCATGTATTGTATTGATTCAAGTTCAATGCCTCAGTGACTCGTCTGCTGTTTGAGTGCGGCCTTGTGTTAAATGCTGTTTCTCTGTTATTGCATACAACAGCATGTAACACTGGTGTGTTTGTGTGTGTGTGTTGTTGACACTGGGCTGATGGTGGGCCTGGGCTGCGGTGGAGCAGGGGGCCCTCGGGAACAGGAAATGAAAATATGGAAGGAGGGAAATGACACCAAATCAAACTAAGACACAGGAGTGTCTGACAGCTTTGTCTGGGAGGCCAGTTCGGCTTCACGTATCGTCTCTATGATCAAGTGTGATATTTTGTCGCATGCCAGGGCAGTTTACAGCCACAGTGACCACGGTAGCAATATTTAACACTAAGCAAGTACACAAGGAAGCAGTATCTTCCTGTCAAACATTGGTCTGAGTGGCAATATGTCCTCACTTCTGTGGTAAGTGTCTGACAGATGAGTTCTAAGCATTCTATATTTAAGAATAGGACAAATACATTTCATTATGTTTTTCAAATAGACGCTGGTTTCACATCAACAGTACAAAAGGCCAGTGGTGTAAAGTCTAAAAATCAAGTACATTTGCTCTGAGGTACTCGTCACATCTTACTTACTATTTTACATTTTATAAAAGCATAAGACAAGCTTTAAAAATACAAGATAAGATAAACCAGTGGCTCCCAAATTTTTGTAACAGAACTTTTTTTTTCTTTTTTCTTTTTTCCTACCCCATTAATCATGACCCCTGATATTTGGAGGTGACCCAACCTTAGACTGGGAACCTGGACTACACTACCCAACTGGTTGAAAAGTCATTAAAACTAGCTCCATCCTGAAAAACTACCTAAGCACAATTCTACTTACAGCATACACTTATGCGTCCTGACAGTCTAATAATATTTATATACAACACTGACATCTTATCAGTTTTTAAGTGGATATGGCAAATTTGTTAGCAAACAGTTGCACATTTCCACATCCAGCAGTTACGAAGCAACATTCGTATTCACCTGGAGTGGTGGTTTTGGACTCCTGCCAAATCTAAGTCTAATGTTCACTCTGTTGTGACGGCTGTGATCTTGGATTCCTGAAGGAAATATCTGGCTGTTTAGTTCCTAAATGCTCGACTACATGAAGGCTGAGCTGCAGATTAAGGTGATAATTCAGTGTAGTTTCATCACTCAGAGCAACATTTTCACATTTCCTGATCCAAATTGATACACTGTTATGATAAAAATATTGATTATAGCCGCTTTGCTAATAATACTTCAGAGCTTTTACTTGAGTGGTTAAGTGAAGGATCTGCAAAAGGCACAGATAAAAGTTTAGAACAAATCAACACAAAGAGAAGATGTAGTGTGTCTTAACAGTACAAATGATCTGATGGGAAATCCAATACCTTGGAACAAAGCCACTCAAACCTAATCCAGACTGATTTGATCATATGCCTTGATTGGCTTCTGAATTTGATTAGTTCAGAAACATGCATGGCTCAAAGTCCAAAAAAACAGCAGAATCAAGTTCATCACCAAAGTTAGGTTTCAGTCTGACAAAGCTCCCTCTCAGGTTAGTAAAAACACGTGTTGTTTTGACTGAACATTTCACCATGGAGCGTTCTGGCAATGCTCGTGGCTCTTCCTCTCCCATACCACGGAGACTGCGTGCTTGTTTTCGGCACGGAGGAGACAGAGACTGATCAGAACCTGAGATATTTATAATCTGTAGACAACAGCAGGCACCCACAGGCTTCCAAGGGGGAGGCCGCTGAAATACGAACTCAGCTGCTCAAACGCTCGACATCTGTTTGGCCTTCACAGAAAATAACCCCTCTTAGACACACACACACACACACACACACACACACACACACACACACACACACACACACACACCGATGAGGAATGACATACACACTTCTTCCCTTGTAACTGTATCCTTACAGTGTAAGAGTGACCCAGAATTGAAGTAGTTCAGATGATTTAATTGTACTGAAAGCTCAGAGCATAAATCAATGCTGACGCTTTGTTTATCAGAAAATGCAGAGTCAGACGGCTCTGACAGGCAGTAAATATATATTACTCAAACAAAATGCGAGTGAAAAATTAACCAGCACATACCTTATGGTCTGTGCTCCCTTCTTCATTCCTGTGCTCACTTTCTGTTGTAGTCCCACTGTCCTCATTCTTAGTGTGGCTCTCTGTGTCAGTCCTGTCCATCTGTGGAGGTGAATGATCCTCGTCCTGCTCTGTTCTCCCGTCCCCCATATCTCCGTTTACCAGCCCGGCAGTCTCTATCCTCACACTTCCATTCTCCTCTTTGTCCTCCTTCTCCTTGTCCTGCTCCATCTGCGCTAGCACCCCGTTGGCTGCTGGTGTGTGATCATCCTTGTGTGGCGCGGCCGGTGCGGAGGAGTGGTTCTCCCGATTCCTGCCGCTCTCTGTCTGCCTCGGTTGAGGGTGGTGGGCTGGGCTGCAGTTGTTCGACTTGCTGATGGCTTGCTTGAGCGGCGAGCTGTCTCTCTTGTGCTCTGTGTTGCTGCAGGGACAGAGGAAAAGGCAGAAAGGGGGAAGTCGGTCAGCGCGGCAAGAGCGCAGTCAAGAGTTGACAAACAACCTTACCCCCCTGAAGAAAAAGAAGGAGAAGATTACAGGAGGCTGTTTGGTAGCTGCTCTGGCTGGCACGTTGATAGGAGAGTGTGGGACATGACGGTGAGCCGAGAGCTTTTGCACGTGAGTGTGAGAGTCAAAAATAAAACTGTGGAGGTACACAAACTTCCGTCTATCTTATCAGGCTGCAGAGAGCTGCTGTAATGCAGAGGAAGTCTGTTGTGTGCAGAGGAGGGAGGAAGGCACAGTAATGAGGAGGACAGGAGGAGTAGGAGGAGGTGGAGAGGTACAACGCAACTCCCCAAGAGATGGATGCTGTCCTACTTCCACACACACACATAAAACACACATACCTGCATTATATGTTGTGCTCTAACATCACTTTCATTCTTTGCTTGAACATGAATGAAATGACAAAAAGCAGTCTGCACAAGATGATTTGAAATACAGCACAGGAATGCACCAATGCACAAACACACACACACACACACACACACACATATGCACATACAATGTCACCATTCAGCTGCCCCACATCCTCTACCGGCAGTCATTCCAGCTGTTTCCCTGTAAATGAACCTCCAGACTTCCAGTGTTAACAGCTAGTAGCTGCTGTATCTCAACTGACCTCAAATCAGATCCGAGCAAAACGTGCAACACAGCGAACATCACCAGTTCTACCAGAAAACAAAAAGAAGATGCTACATCTCTAATCCAACCTTTACTGATGCAAAAAAGTTGGGGTTTTTTTGGCTTCAGCACTGTTGCGTTGAATGTCACTGTCCGGTAGAAACAGGAAGTATGTATAAATAGAGGAACAACAACAGGCTGGTGAAACACTCCACAGATGAATCACTTCTGAGGCTGTTGGCCACCTGAGGCGTAGAGAAAGAGAGAGAAAGAAAAGACTATCTCCTCTTCTCAGAGAAAGACTGACTGATACCATGATTAGCTGATGGGAGGTTTTTAATACTGTGTAAAAAAAAAAAACCACAGCCAACTACGCTTTGTAGTGTGTAGGTGCACACACAAGTTCCTCTTTGCATATAAATAATGTGGTAAAGTGTTCCAGTACATGACAGTGTTTTAAAACTGGCTGAACAAGACTTTATTTAAGAACAAGCTTCACTTGCCATGTGGCAGTCTAGGCACCTTTAAGGCAGCCAACGGCCATGTGAACCAGATTAGTATATTAGTAGGCTAATTCTGTTCTCGGAAGCTGCGGGCCTTTCTCTTCTTTCTGTTCCAGGGCCACTAGAGGGCTAATCCCCGCAGCCCCCGCACAGTCTGAACGGAAAAGATACACCAGATCTGCTCTGATTAGCCTCATTTCACACTTGAAAATGTGATGAAAGGTGTAGAGAAAGCCTGGGATTCCGCCTAGATTTTGTAATTCTGTTTTTTCGGAGATCCAAGCCAGAGATGAGTTGGAATAGGAAGGCTACAGACTGAAGAGATGGAGTGAAATTTTTAGTGGGTTGCTGTTGCCGCCGCTGGTGCACACTGAATATTTTTGGGCTCTACTGTATGAGCAATCGGGACAAGGGCACCATTGTAGTGCCTCTCGCCGCCACCGATGGGCCTCCCTCACATATCTGAGGCTGCAGCTACAATCAAAACATGACTTGCAATAAAACAAGATGTAATGCACAAAAAAAGGGGGGGAAACACATCGGTAGACACTGGTAAGCCTTTCAGAAACGTCTCACTTATGACTACATTGGAATTAGATAATTCAATTCAATTCAATTCAGTTTTATTTATATAGCGCCAAATCCCAACAAAAGTCATCTCAAGGCACTTTTCATATAGAGCAGGTCTAGACCATACTCTTTAAAATAGGTATTTACAGAGAGAGACCCAACAAATCAACCTTACAGAGTTTGTGTAAAAGTCCAGCCAACAGAACACTTAAACCTCCATGTGACTATGAGGCCACAAGATCAGAAGTATAAACATTTAAGTTAGTCGAAGAGATCCTACCTCATTCTCCTGGGCTTCATCTCGCAACACTGAGTCCCATTCCACAACTGAATGAGGAGCTGTGTTTCCCCTTGCCTATACAAATCTCCTTTCATCCCCTCGCTAACGCTTGGCTTGTGAAGCACGGGGCTAATCTCTGCTTGCTGTGTCTACAGCTCTCATCTGAGCTACTATCAATGAGTCAGGGCTGAGGAGTTTAATCGAGGGACTTCTGCTTTTTCTCCTTGAAATAGCCCGTACAGGAGACATTAGGAAACACACGTTTTCCGTCACTGTTATTACAACACCCTGACTGAGGTCATTTCATGTCAAAAGCTAATTCAGCCACAACCAATGTATAGAGACTGAGGCAAGAATTGCTGTGCCAGTCACAGAGGGTGTAATAACGTTTCAAGTCAGGGAAATTTCTCATGCAGAAGCCACTTTTACTGAATAATATTACAGAAAATGAGCAGTAACCAGTCAACCCATCTTAGTTTCTCTCTGTGAGGGAATTACACACACTACCAGAGAGTAAAGAGCCCCCCCCCCTCCTACCTGTTCTCCTCAAAGCGGCTGATCAGGTCTGACACTTTGGAGTGTTTCTCCCTGGTTCTCTCCCGGTTCACAGCCCCTCTTCCTACTCCTCCTCCTCCTCCACCTCCTCCACCTCCCTCTTCCATGCCTGGTCTTAACTGTGGTCTCTGGATGCGGCCCAGCGGGGACGAGAGCTCCGTCACCGGACTCTGAAGATGCGGTGGCTTTGGAGGCACTGGAGAGAAGACAGAATATTTTGGAAAATTTAACTGCAATTTCAATTCAGAGCTGAAGGGGGCAGTATGAGCTATCCCAACTGACACCAATTGCTGAGTGCTGACTTGTATTAAACGCCCTGAACTTGTAATTGACAAGTAACCAAGCTCAGCACAGAGAAACCAGATTTACTTTTCTCTCAGATCATGTGTTTGGAATCACATTTCTCATATGAGTTACAGCAGCAGACAGAATGGAGCTGACTCTTGTCTTACCTACGTAGAATGATTTACTCAGCTCAAATGAAACAGGAATGAGGCTCTGGGTTCACTGATCCCAGGCCAACTTGCATAACTCTTTACACTGTTTCCTGAGCATGTGCACATCAACAGCGGATACTGTAAGTCCTCAGGTATGGTTGAATTATTGATATTATATAAATATTGATAGTGTTTGTAGGGAATTACACAGTAGACAAGCAAAGAGAGACAATAAAGTCAGAGAAAGGTCACCCTGAGACTGAACAATGGGTCAGTATATTTCACCACTATCATGTATGAATCATAGACTGATACGCTGTCACTATTGTGTCCTCTGATCCTCCCACTTATGCAGTCTTTGGCTGAATTTGTTGTGACTCGTCGTTAAGCACCTTGTGGTTTAGACTGCAGCCGAGGCCTACCGCCAGGGCCTCTTCCATTGACTCCTCCCTTGCTCTTGTCAGTCGTCCCACTGCTTGCCCGATTCAGACACGCCTGCACACTGGGTGGGTTGTTGCGCTCGCACGCTGGGCTACTACCTAGAGCTGAGGGACACAGAGACAGGGCATGTCCATTACAACAAGATCAATGGTCAATTCAGCATCTGTTTTTTTTCCACAATTAATTAAAAGGACAGTGATGATACAACAGTATAGAAATGACAGAAAATGAGACTGAGATGCAGCCAAGGTCCCTAGTTCACAAATACATCTATGTCTATTATCAATGTATCCCACTAATGCTGCAGTAGTCTGTCAGGTGATACTAAGGTATCATTTCTTCAAACATCAGATGTTCTTCTGCTTTCATTGCAGCCTCTAGCCAGCTTTTCTTACTGATATGATGGCATATGATTTAAATGATGACACATGCTGCTCGTGTCACAGTACCTTCTTAGAAAATATTTGATGTTCGTTTCATAGAATTAGTTACGTAACATTTCTTGGGTGTACACGTTCCTCCTCGGTTAGACAGATGATGCATCACAGTTGACAGTGATATTTAGTAAATCGCAGCTATCAGATAATTACTCCTCAAGCCCACTGTTTCCAAAAGAACAATAGCACGTCACGCTCAAGCGTGTGTAAATGGATGTACCACTTTTCTATCTAGTAATTTAGAAATTAAGTCTGAGTGTGTCACGTGCAGGGAGACATACTCCTCCCCACTCCCCAGGATATTTATACATGAAACGTACTGTATACATTCATGGCTTTAAATATGTTATGATAAACAGCTGCAGACTAAATACTGGAGAGTGTCAGACAGTTCAGTTGATTATCCGGCTAATGATCCAGTTGATGATCAGCACCAGGGAGGCTTTTACCCAACCAGCTGGCCACAGATGGTACAGCATCAGTGTTTAGACGGAGCAGACAGGCTGATTTAATGGAGCGACAGACATAGACTGGCAGTGTTTACAGTAGCCTAAATCTACCTCTGTCTGACCTCCCAGCACACACACACACACACGCTCAGACACGCAGCCTAGTAAGGCAAATGCCCATATATGGAACTACATTGCCAGGACCCAGTAGGTGCTCTCATTATTTTACAAGCTATTAGTCCATTAGTTTCCATTTAGGGTGGTCACTTAAACGGGTGTGTGTGATTTAACAAGTAGCACTGATGTATAGGTTGGATACAGAAATCAATGTAGTTTTGTGCGTGACTAACTTGCATGGATAAACAGTGTGTGTGTAGTGGAAAACTGTAATATATTCCTGAAGCTGCAGCACACAGACTTAGACTTTCACAAAAACAAGGGCTACTTTCACTTGTGTCTGTTCTGTTTTCACTCATAAAGGACTTGATGTGACATATCACAGAAAGAGAAGTCTTGTCCTCTGTCTGGCACTCACTGTGAAAATTACTTTCTGTCTTTGTGCCACAAATCATTGAGAATAGGTCTTAATTTCTTGATAGACAGTCTCTTCTTTGTCCAGAAATAGCTGAAAGCATCTGTGCTAGACAGTACATCATTAAGTAAGCTAACGTCATCTCAGAAAATTATCTGACTGTTTACCAACTAGTTACTAATTTAGTCTGTTTCCTGTTGAGTGCTATGCAGGTAGCATAACATGATTTATCAGCTTTAGTGCTGATAAGATCTGCTGTAGCTGAGCAGGTTGATGAGAGCTGTGAGAGTGAACCAAAACATTAAAGCTGCAGCCCCTCAAACCAAAACAATGAGTCAAAAGATGCTTAAATACTTTGCGGAGCTGAAGAGACCTGTAGTGTGAGGTGATCATTCTCGGTGGGTTCATGGCTGTAACCTTTCACATTACATATAATCATTTGATTCATTGTTTACATAATAATATTGAGTATACGAATGACTAGTATTTGAGTGGAAATTGTATGTGCTATATGCTGTATGTGGTGCACTCTTCCAGATGCCATTTGTTTACAAAACTTTTATTACAATGTGCCAAAATGGTGCCTGGAGCCCCATATTCATTTTCTTCTACAGTGATCTTTATCTTACCAATCCAGAAACAGAAAGAGAAAAAAGTTACCACAGAATCATATAGTCACAGTTTCTATTTTTACATTATGACCGTAATTAAAGACAACAGCTCTAGCAACTGTCTGACTGGAAGTGATCCCACGCTGTGTCTGGGAGAACAGACTTTCTAAACATGGCCCCGAAATTACCAATCGATTCGGAAGGCGGCCTCAGGAATTTCTCTTGATTACGTGCTTGGCTTCTCCTCACGGCCACATTAAGAGATCATAAGAAAACATCCAGCAATGAGTTGTACATCATATTATACATATATGGCTCAAGATGAAGTCTCCTTGTGCAGCATTTATCCTGGAAGATTGCAGGAGGTCTGCTCTCCACAGCCTGGCTCAATCTCCTAGGGTTGTTATTAACTGTGTCAAACACAAGTCCCTCAGCTGTAAATCGTCTCAGTGCTGTAGGCTTGCGCTTGAACCAGAGCAAGTTGTGCAGGTATTTTAAGTGTTACAGCTCCAGATATGATAAAGAGATGTAAATAGAGATATAAGTAAATATGTGGAAATGCAAACATATTTAGCTTGGGTCTGTAGATAGCAATTTTTTCATCAATTGCGCAGAAAAAGATTTCAAGTTAGGATCTTAAAGCTTTTATTTTAACCATTAAGGCAGTGAAATACCCTAGGCCTGGTCTGTTACAGTAAAAACAGCTTGAACTCCACTTCCTTTCTCAGAACAGAGTGCTTGGCAGGAACTACAGCTCCTGGTAACACACTTATTCTGACATCTTGTCATTAAAACTGGCTTGGCACAAGTGACAGACCGCCATGCACAGTAAATTAAAAGCAGTCAGCCACCACCCTGCTGAAACACTTTGACTCTCCTCCTCCATCTGTGTGATGGCGAAGGAGCCCTGTCGTCTGGAGCTGAGACTTGTTGACATAAACAAACGAGGAGCCTCTGATGGACAAGGACTCAAAGCAGGCATCCATGTCAAATGTGATGCCATACTATCAGTTGGGATATAACTGATATGACAAGTGCCTGTACTGTACATAGGTAATCTGCTTTGCATAGAAACCGAAACAGTGCTGCTTCACTCCAGGAAGTGAGGAGTTGACAAGTCAAACTGAGACTCAACCTTTGCATCTGTCCTTGTTGCAGGATGGTGAGACTTGCTGTCATGGCAACTGGCCCGTTACCTTCTGAAGATGCTGAATTTATTTCTCTATAGAGCGGAATGAGCCTGAAGGCATCTGCTTCCATCTCAATAAATCCAAAACTAGCGAGTGTGAGAAATGAGAAATGCTCTAGTAAAGGTCAGGCATCATTCGCACTGTAGATAACAGGGACTTTGCAAAGCATACAGCATCTTCTGATTTCACAAATATTCTCTGCACTAAGCAGCATCTTCCATGACTGTGTGAGACTGTCAGTAAGACAGAGCTATGCTAAATCTCTTCAAAAACATCCATCTTCTTTTCAAAGAAAATAAGAAGAGAGAATCTACTTTCTGGGGCTTACCTGGGATCACCTAGTTATGTGCATATGTGTGTGTGTGTGTGTGTGTGTGTATGGTAACACAGCATTAAAGACACCCCCCCCCCCCCAACCCACCATCCACAACCCTCCACCTCATAGCAGTAAAGGAATGAGTTTACTGCAAGCTGGCAAAGGAGGCTGAGGGAATGTATCACTTGACTTCAGCACAAATATCTCTCCCTGCAACAAAAAAACAAACAGTGTCCGAAAATAGTGAATCACTCCAACTAGTGCCTAGAGAGGAGTTTGTCTCCAGGCACAGCAAGGTCTGTTGGTTAAACACTATCAAATGGACTGCCTTGAAATTTTGTACAATTTGATGGTCATTAACAGCTGTTTACTTTAGCCATCATTGTGTTTACAAGACATTTACAATATGCCTTCTGGGCAGCGTACATCTTCATCCTCTAATGTTGGACTGAGGGCAGACTGGACACTACAGTGACTCAATATCATAAATTACCAGACGAGATGAGACAGGGCTAGCTGGTTGGCATGCTAACATCAGTAGAAGAAAATAAGTGATAGAAATAGAAATTAAACAATAGTGCTAAACTTGTTTCTTCCAAACGGGCTAGTAAACAGCTATTAATGCTAATGCTGGCTATGTAGTGTTAGCAAAAAACTTGCATACAGCACCTTTAACTCATGGTGGACGGGCTGATCATCAGTCATTGTAATCCCTTGAACCATGCAGCTGGTATAGCTAAAAACAGACTCCATGCGCCTAAAAAACAGCACAGAAAACAGTCCTCATGGCTTTGTAGGTGGGCAGGTGCACCAGTCGGTTAATCTCCACTCAGGCTCTCAGTTAAACACTGTTAAGTGCACGTTGAAGACATTTCTACCACATGCTCATGACATCACCACCTCCCTGGAGAACTGTCACCTGACAGTAGGCCTGCCTGACGTGTCTTTTTCATGCCCCTCGTCACACTCATTCTGTCTCTCCTCCCACACCCTCTGGTAGAGTGTGTGCTGATACTTCGGTGTGAGTGCTCCAGGTAAAAAACAAAGGGCACACCTGTCTGTGTGGTGCAGCCTGTCCCCACCCTGCCAGCAGCTAAAGACACCAGGCACTCCTGTGTGCCTGACACAGCTTGAAAAAAGGGCTTTGTCCTCTCGACTCTCAACCCAACGGGCGCCACGCAGATCACAAGGAATGTCTGAGGGGACTTTTTTAAAATTCTGCTTCTTCTTGATAAATAGTTTGGCATATTAATGATTGTCTGGATGGATCTACGCAGCTACAGCAACAGTTGGGGAACATATCCCAGAATGTCTTATCAAAAATCCTTCATGCTTCACCCCTCAGTTGGCCAAACCTCAGTTATATCATATCTGAAGTACAAAAGAATAGAATTTATGGAGTGCAGTGATTTGTCTCAGCCTGTTTACATACATCGGGTATTTATTATATTAAAGGCTCAGCCAGTTTTAGAGTGTAAACATTGCAACACTGTCACATTCTCATAAATCAACTGATAAAATAGCAGGTTAACACGAGAGCCTGCAAGCCTGTTTTAGCCATTACCAAATCATGACCGTGTGGTCTGCTGCATATGATCCAAAATAGAGGATTAAAGCAAGCACATCACAGAGATAGAAGACCACAGAGAGAGAGAGAGAGAGAACAAATAAAACATTTTTGTGAAGTTGAAAATCCCAGTGAATGAACTCACCCTGTGCTTGAGACAGACGTTTCAGCTGTAGAGAGTATCCTCAGTGAGGGATCACACTGTGTGTGTGAATGTGTGTGAGAGAGAGAGAGAGAGTCTGTATGTGTCCCAGAAGAGCGCTGAGTTTAAGTTCCATGCGATCTTCCCAGGCAGCACCACCGCTGCTGAGTGACTCAGCCCAGCGAGACGACTCACAGAGCTGTACAAGGCTCCTCCCTCACTCTCGCTCTCACACCCCTTTTTTCAGTGGCTTTTAAAAAAGTACAAAGCCACACAAACTGAGCCACACACACACACATCCAGAGGTTCACACAGAACTCTGCAGCTCTGAACTGACAGGATCTGAGGAGTAGAATTTACAAGCTACAAATCTACAAACAGCACCAGTGAGAGCCCAGCTACACATTCCTGCACCAACAGTATTTCTCTCTTGATTGATAACATGCAGAAATGAACCGCAGCAAATCAATCAGGCGTTATGATATTTGGATTTATGGTGCAATTCAGCTGTATGTGCGCTGCCCTTGCAGGTACAACATGATTAAAGTGTTCTCCAGCTTCCTCTCACTTGTTGATCTCATTTGTTTAAAACAGATCATAAAAGAGGCAAACAAATAACTGGAATGATTGTGTGAAAGAGGAGTGTGAGAGCAGCTACACTTCTCGTTCCGTCTGCCCCATGGCATCAGTTAGTTTGATCAATGATTAACCAACACCACAGCAAAGCAGCATGGAGCGCCACACACTAGATCCCTCGTCTGCGTGATAGAATCTAAACGAAGCCGAAAGCCAATGATCAATTATTTTAAACCACCATCATATCAACTTCCCTTCCTCAGGGACATTATTTGTGCAAATATTTAAAGCTCTAAAAACAAGACAACCGAGAAAAACCAGTTGACAAACTGAGAGAGTTCACACAAACAAGTTAAAACTAATGCGCAATGTGCATCTGGTAAAATGAGTTTATGCATCTATTAACATATATGAAAATGAAACAAAGATCCCAGGAACAGGCTCTTACTTATCAGGAACGAGATGTACGGTACCTTTTGCAGAAGTCAGCACAGGGAACTGTGACTTAAGCTTCTCCATGTTCTGTGTCTATGCTGTGCAGCAGAGTGACTCCCTGGTGTGACTGTTGAGCCCAGAGGTGTTTGTTCTTTTGAGTAACTGCTGATCTACAGTATTGTACATCGACCTTGAACCATCACATGGTTACTAAAAGAAAAAAGAAAAAAAAAAAGAACTGACCCATCATTACAGGAAGACTTAATTTGAGTCACAGTGACAGCTATGATATGACATTCATAGCTCTTTTCACCTTGCTATTTGTGAATATGTGGTGCGCATATGCTTATTTTGCACCCACATCTTCACACAGACATGTGTGAACAGTGCCCATATTGTCAAACACCTGCATGCTCACTGACGTGTGTTATGTGTCAGCGCGGCAGGATTAGAAGGAATGACAGGCATGATTTTTGCTCATCCAGAAAACCAGTCAGATCAGTAGAGATTTCCTTCCCTTTAAATTCCCCTTGCTTACAGGACTGCAGTAGCTCATGCAAAGCTAAGAACGCGATTCTGATTCATATCATTTCTGATAAAGGAAACAAACATTTATCTTTTAAGTGCTGAAGATTAATCTTTACCCAGCAGGAAAAAACCCTAAATGATTGTGCAATGGTGACCAAAACTGCACTCTCATGCTCCCATCTCAATGCTACAAACATAAGTTGGTACTTAAACAACGCCTGCAGAGTCTCACTGGTGTCAGACAGGATTGACTGGTGTCATTCAAGAATGCTGCCAGTGACACTTGACCTCTGACTTCAATGAGGGGCTGCACATAAGTATGTCTATGTACTTAAACACTTTTTGCTGACTATTACCCAGGAAATCCAGAAAATGTGTTTATAGGCACCTTCTTACTATAAAATCCACATTTACATGAAGCTGCACAGTAATCTGATTTTCAGATTTCCACCCTAAATTTATTTATTTATTTTTTTGCGTGTGTGTGCAATATTTGATGCTGAATCCTGAGGTAATGTTTTACTGAAAGGACACCCACATGGTGACATTTCACCATTAACCTAGTTTAGCTGCAGAAATGCCTTATTTAGACTTTTAAACCCATCTCTAGAGTATTTCCTTTCCTCTCATCCTTCTGCTTTGCTGTCACAATGATACTTTCCCTGTCTGACACTTTCGTTATGCATGTGCATACGTGTATACGCACAAGAAATAGTTACCCAGCAGAAATCTAAGATGGGTTTTCGTAAATTAAGGAAACCTGAATTTGTATTCACACAAAGAAAGAAAAGACCAACTGGATTACTTAAATACATGTATGTCCATGTTAATGTAATACTTAAGGTAAAATAAGGTTTCTGTAGGACATTAAAATGCTCTGCTGACACAGTAAAAGTGGGGAAAATGCTTCCAGAAGCAGCTGCACAATAGTGACACTAACTGCTGAACCCGCCTTACTTACATACCCACACATAAGCAGCACATAAACCGACACGCAAACACATGTAAAAACCCAGATTCTAACTGTTTCTGGTACCCTATATCCCTCAATGAGATTAGAGAGAGTGTGTAGTTACAGTGCATGTCTGGTCTTACCCTGGTACACGAGGCGTTCACTGTGTCCATCATGCTGGCATAGACAGTGTGAGAGCGTGCGTGTGTGTGACAGACAGGGTGACAGATAACCATTTCCACCACGCGTGGGGGATTAGCCGATTCTGTTCAACGACCCAGACTTTCTTCAGATTAACCGTGCCTCATCCCCTAATCCAAGGGCCAGAGTGAGATTAGAACCCCAGTCTGCTCTAAACCAGGAGGCACCCGTCGAGGGGGGAGGGAGGGGTGGGGGTGGAAGAGTTTGGGAGAAGAGAGGCTGGGACTGGGAAGCAAGAGAGAGAGAACTGGACACAGTTTGTGTTGAAAGGTACAGATGACGAGATGAAGGCAAAAGGAGAGAAAAAGCTTCTGAAAAATGGGATGAAACAGACAGGAAGGAAGGGAAAGAGGGGGGCATGATGAAAACGGACAAGCAAAGAGAAGACAGACAGATGAAAAGCCAGATGGGAGAGGGGTAAAAAGAGGGAAGAGAATGAGAAGGTAGAAACAAGGAGGAGAGAAAATGAGAAAAAGTGAAAAATAGGAAGACACTGGGGGCTGGAGGAAAGTACCCATTCATCACCAAGATGCTCACTGTGAACTACACACACACACACACACACACACACACACACACACACACACACACACTTGTTATAAAAATAGAGCAGAGACAAGCAGCTTTCTTCACACCCCTGCATAGCCGTGAGCTGGAGGGAGTAATGTTCATACTGCCCTTAGAAGAAGTAGAGGATTGCATTATCTTTGGTCAAGTTTACAAAAGACCGAAAGCCTTGAAACTTCTTGTTGTGATAGCTGATTCTCAGCAGCCCTCCTGCTGAGAATCAGAGGTGGAGGCTAACGAGCAACAAAGCTTTGCATCTTAATAGGGCCTGAGGCAGCGCTACCTCCCACACATCACAAGACAGGGATGGACAAGATGAAAAGGTTAAAAAAAACTGGACTGCGTCAGCACCAGTAAGAATACAGTTAGACAGGAAACCACAGGACCTGAACAACCTCCTCACATCTACACACGTGAACTATGAAAAACTACACACGTTTTAATTAAAGCAGATGGAGCTTTTTTGTACACACTGATTAAAAAAAAAAGCTGCGTATGAGAAAAAAGGATGAAAAGGAGGGCTGTAAGGTGAGTGAAAGTGAAAGTTTCCTACCTCTGGAGTGTTCGATTTTCACCGCCACGCAGGCCTCTTCATCACCATTCTTGGTCTGGAAACAGGCAGCTTTTTCTCTCCTCTCTGCAACAACAAAACGCAAGATTCGCTATAAAAAGAAGCCGACACACTTGTTGTGAAGCGCGAGCACGCTCCAGAACAAGGCAGGATATTTTAATACTCGACCCGCATCTGAGGCAGGAGCTTCAAGCAATTTTAGGCAACCCCATGTTTTATTTAACAGGGGCATCAATTTGGTTGTACAGAGGGAGGAGATGAAAATGAGGATGGAGGAATAAGACGCAGGAGGAAGCCATCTCCAATAAGAAGACGATATGATGGACATGCATGAAACTGGGGATATTCAAAGCTGCTGGAGCTGTGGTGCGCTCCTCTGGTAGCTGCATTTATCAACATCAGGTGTAAAGTTGTGTTTGCTTTGAGAGTGAAAAGGAATCTACTGTCCCCTGGAGACAGAAACCCTAATTAGTCCGTCTGTGATTTGTAGGGCAGTGTCTGTGGGGAGAGCTAACACTCTTTCAACACAGCAGTTTAATATGCACATAAAAGATTAAAGAGAAAATAGCAACGGTCGTAACAACAATGATGGGCTCGCATGAGTTTTAGCAAGCCCCCCAAACACACACACATAGAACTCAGACACAATTAAGACTGGTGCACACACATGCACACAAACACAAACGTGTGTGCTCTAACAGTCTGATCTAATAGGAAGCATCAAAGCTACAGCATGATCAGTGCAGTTGTTGACATCCAGCAGCGTCTGCAAGTGACACACTGCACAGTGTAACAGCTGTACAGCAGCACAAATTAAAGTTGAGCGCAAGGATTCCAATGAAATGTTGGTACAGCCGTTCATGTCCCCCTCAAGATAAGCTCATCTTCATCTAGCATCAAATATGGTTTATGATCAAATACCTGCAAAACTAATGACATTTTCGTGCTAACACATGCTAACAAATTCCCCTAAAATCTAAAGAAATATGGAGAAGACAGCATGCTGGGTTATCTGCGCGAGTCTATTTCGACACATTTTGTCACTGAATTCATCTTTAAGCAGACTGAGCGTGTATCACTTGTCATCACATCTTATAACACACCAAACTATCATTAGTACAGAGTGTTAAGCGCAGTATCAGCTGAGATATGGCAACACAGTAGCGCTGAACTGAGCCCGACATAATGGAGTGTGGATAATGTCACGTAAAAGAAAAGTGGACTGACTCAGTGTGGGGCAGTGCAAACAGTCGAGAGGAGGTATAAATGACTTAGTGTGTGTATGTGTGCTGGGGTAATATCCTACTGATTAGCAAGGGCTTTCAATTCACCATCTGACTCTCACAGGCCTGCCCAAGCGTCTACACACACACACACACACAGACACACACGGCTACAAACTTGCTTTGTTACAACTGAACCTCAACTGTTATATAAGTTCCCTATTCAGAGTATAAATGTAAGCAGCTCATCAAAAGCATGATGTACATATCAGACAGTTCTCTGTGGAGACAATTCACTAACTCTAAACTGTGACCCCCCAACCCACACCACCCGCTGCAGCACACTCTCAGTCATGTGATCATAGTCATCATACACCTATTGTTTCCTGAGGTGGGGGATGTGTTACCATGTCAGCACTGAAAACACACACACACAGACACACGCACACTCTAAAAAAAGGAAATGTCACGAACTCTACAAGAACACAAGTGACAACATTCATAGAGGATGTAAAGGTCGAATGAGTGGGTTTCTGAGACGTGGGTGTGGGGGAAACCTACTTCTATGATGATGCATGGTGGTGTGTGTTGGGAGGTCTACTGGTCCAGCTACTTGCCTGACTCCAAACTTCCTCTTCCTGCCTGTCAACTTCCTGTTTTTCATATTCTACTGTATGATCTGGAAGTCTCAACTCTTACTAGACCACAGCTTAGAGATCCACATGCTGGTTATTGGTCAGGTTTTGGGAAGTCAATGTGAGACACAGGTCAACATAAGATCTGAATAAAGAGAGTGAAACTCTGAGCCATTTTCATACCTGCCAGTCAACTTTGTCTGTCTGGAGGCAGTGATAATGACAAGTTGGCGAGAGCACAACACAACATTGTTGAAAAAGATTCCTTGAATCTTGCAATGCACAGTAACTGGGAATAAAGACATTCAAATGAAATTAATGATACTGTGAGAGAAATTGAGGAATTGAGAGAGCTGAGTCAATTTTTTTCTATGGATGTCTGCGTTTCTTGTCAGATTACTGTCAGTTACAGTGACCACAAACTGCACTGATAAAGGTGAGTATATGGGTATTGATGGATTTATGTCATGTCACGTCATGTCAGATTTATACTGAACACAACCTGCCGACTGGGGGAAAAAAAAAAAATCTCACATCCATCTTCTGTGCGCCTTTGGGCTTCAGCTTCTCTCTACTTAGTGTCATGAATTAGACACGCATCAACACAGGTGGCAAACTGCAGCAAATGCTCCACTGATGGCAGTCAGGGAAAATAAAAATCTCATTTAGCCGTTACATTGCAATCAGGGCTTGAATAAAAGCTTTCACTTCTCCTGAAATAACCTGAAGTTTACACAAGACATGAGGGCACATCTACCATCATTCCAATACCACAATAAACTGGTGGTTTGTGTTTTATATACAGATATATGTAAAGCTGTGATGAGAGGGGCTGATCAAAGGCACTGTGATGACTTCTCCTCGACAGCTACAGTGAGATCTGCTTACACAGGACCGTCAATGAACTCTGACAATCATCAGATATTCACAACTGCATGTGTATGTACAGTATATGTGAGTGGTAAATGGTGTAAACAAACCTTTTATTACAGAGGTCAATCTCCCGGCTGTTGCTGTTCACTTTTACCTGCTCTATAGCAACAGGAAGACTCTGACTGACAGATGGCTGCGGAGTCCAACACCAACTGAGTTACGACCGGACTCTGACCTTCAGTCAACACATGAAGTGACATCCTAGTCTCTCCACTGTCAGCACTCTGGTTTTCTCTACTCCTCACCACTTCTGGCTGCTTCGTAATTCACATCAGACAACATGGAACTGGGATATATTATGGCCGTGCATTTAGTAGAATCAAATGTCAGCCGGCTCAATAGAGCACCAACTGTGTATTAATCCACAAATACATGATTTACCCGTTTGAGTAACATTTTCTAAAAACTGCCTTTACAAAAAAAGGTTAAAAATGTACATCTTCAGTAAGAACCAATGGGCAGAATCTGTCAGTTGAATCAATTCATTGATGGTCTGGGTCTTTTCATGGAATTTCACAGTTTAAAAAATGAGAAAAGCCTCATCCTTCAATTTACTTAACAGAAAAAATAACACCAAAAAGCATAAAAACACAAAGAGCAAATCCTCGTCTATTCCAACAAAAAGGTCATTTCCCCCCAAATGTAGAAATGACAGTCAGCAAGTATACTATGTTCATAGAATGGCTTCGTATTCATGTATGGTACATGAACATATCACATAGGCTGACAGCTTCACTACTATTATTTTCATTTTCTGGACACTGTGAACAAGAAAAATCACCATACCTTTAATAGAAACCTCCAGTTCAACTCACCATACAGGTCATGAGTAATTATCTACATGGTTTCCCCTCAACAGTCAAGCTGCGTGTCTAGAATGTTTTGAAGGTGACTGATGGACACACTTGTCAGGCAGCACCTGTGTGTGTGGGTTTCTGTGATGAAACCAGAGCTTCCTCCAGAGTTTTTCTCTCAGTGGTTCACCGACAGCGCACCGAACTCTTTACTGAAACCAAAACAAACCATATTTTCTTGACCTTCCCGAGGTTGCCTGGCTGGTGAACAAAAACAGAACAGTACAGTACCTGTGAGCCCTCCTCTCCAGTACGGCTGGGATTTCCCCATCCTGTCAACCACGCGATATTTATACATCTCAGAATCTCTCTTCAACTCAGTTTTATCGGCATCTACGAGGAAATTACAGTCCTTTCTTCAGACGCGAGCTTCCTCGTTGTCTTGGTACTTCATGTCTGTATTTACTCATCAAGCTCTCAGAGAGCCAGTCCTGTCACTGTACAAACCGGTTCGCTGGAAACCAGAGTCACCAGGTGAGGGAGGGAATAGCACGGAGGGAGGAGGGAGAAGTCGTCCTTCAGGATGTTTATTCACGGTCACTTTTAACCATTTCAATAATAATAGTGCCAGCACTCAAGGACGAAGTCACCTCAGGGCGGGAGGAGGAGAGAATCTAAAGGAGGGGGCGGACACTGTAAATCACTGCTGAGGAAAGGTGAACAAAGGAGGGAGAGAAAAATGTGGTTGGATAAGCCATAACAGTTAATATTTAACTATCTGCAGTCCTGCCAAACAACCCACCAACCCATTATTGAACACAATTTCTACTATGATGAACCATGTTATCTTTTTCTTGCCTATTTTCTGCTCCTGAGCCAGAGCTTCCTAAATGTATTTTCTCACATTCTAACTGTGTTACACAAATCTGACTGCATAAAACCCCCCAAAGCCCAATTTTAACCTAATCTGAATCCTGATATACTGCAGCAGAAAATGAATGTTACACAGAGAATCTGAAATTAAAAAAGCCTAAATCACAGAGCGGAATCTGCACTTATCATCCTATAATGATGAGGAATAGATACCATTAAATATATAAAAAGGGGCTGTTTCTACCCATAAGGACACAAGAATGCAAAGTAACCTCATTTGCATGGCTGCCCTAGATTGAGATAACTACCATTCAAATGTAACTCATAAATAATGGAATATTGGAACAGGGAGAATGTATTAATATGCCAAGTCACACCCCTTTAATCATACTGAGTTTCATGCTGGTGATAATGTGTGTGTCTGTGTGTGTGAGAGAGCACGTCAGAGGTTTTCATGCTTGACACAGACGAGATTGGCTACTGAATGAGACCAGATGCGTCTGTCCCCCCTCTCCCTCTCCTGTCCTTCCATAATGGACAATTACCAGAGAGTTATGGTTTTCTGCCACAAACATAATAGACAGAAAATTAAAAGGCCCTGTAAAGCCTTTATGTGGTCAAGGCAACCAGATGAGACCCCCGTTTCCAGCTCACGCAGCAAACACAGACATACGATGCAGTTTACTCTCCATCCAGTAATTCAGTCCTGTGATGAATTCTTGTACGGAGAATAAACCAATCAGCACAGTCTTTTATAGCATATCATTTATGGTGACCCTGCACTGTGCTTCTTATCTGGCAAACCTAAATCCAGTATTCACTCTCCTTTTAGATTTGTTTTGAGCTCCCTTTTGTTCACCAGCTAATCGCTAACTTGTCTGCCTTTTGGTGCCTGGCGGGTAGTGTGCAGTTTGATATATCAAAGCTTTTTCTCTCAACGCAGTCGTCTGCTGCAGCTGGAGACGTGTGAATTAAAGCTGTAGAGTTAAGGCTGTAAAATCAAAACAATGTGCTGAAAGATGATAAAACGCTCTTTAGTGCTGAGTCGGGTGATAATTGGGGGCATCACTACAGTGGGCCCTTTCACATTCCATGTAGTCATTTGAGCCATTGTACTCCAAATAAAAATATTGATCGGTGCAGCTTTAGCCTCTGAATTTTCTTGGGAAATACTGGCTACGTGAACCTTTTCAAGCCTCTAAAAAGTGTTAGAAAATCTTTTGTTAAACTGCTCAGAGATTATGTCCACAATAATGCCATAACTTGAGGCTGGAAAGCCCCTGATCTGACATCTGATGTGTTGTTTTAATGCTGATTCTAGATGCTTTTAGTTCTTACTGATTTTGAGCAGTGGACTGTGGGTCTAAGCCTTCCTTTTCAACTGCAAAGCTGTCTGCACACTTTCCCCCATCCTTCCTCTTGTTCACATTCCAATAACTTAAACATGTGCCTCATAAAATGTGTACATCTTGTGCTGACGCTGTTCATCTCCTCACCACTTCCCAGCGTCCTCCCCACGGAGCCACAGCATGTGAATATAAGCTTTTAGCATGATCTGAACACGCTCTCTGGCCCGCGTCTAATGAGGGCAGATCCTGAACCTGAACGGCAGACCCCCTGTTAAACACTTCCTGTCATTACTTCAAAGAAGACACAAAGAAAGGGGGAGAGAGAAAGAAACAAAGCTGTTTCATGGTTGTTGCTGCAGGGATAATGTCTGGCTTTCAGACATATAGTTAGTACCATAACTGATATAAGCAGGTATGAAGACTTGAGTTGATTTGTTTAAAAAAGAGGGTTTTCAGTAGAAAGAAAGAGAGCGATGAGAGTCCCATAATTGAGAACCAAACAGCAGTGTAGAGATAGTGGACTCTGTGATCACTGGTCACTGAGAAAGGGATCGATTGTTGGAGTGAGAGTATGCGATAACATCAACGGGCAACAGTCATTCTCTCTTCCTCTAGCCCTCTTATTTCCCCGCCTTTTACTGTGCCTCTTTTCTCTTCCCTCCACCACCCTGTTGTCTCCCTCTCTTTCACCTTCTATCACATCTATTCTCTCCATCACCCCCTCCCAAACCCCCTGTGACCTGCCCAATGCAGCTACCTTGGAAAACAGATCACAGCTGCTGGGCAGGAGCTCCCAAATGTGTCAATCAATATCCTGTCCGCTCAATCATCACGTGTGACTGGGCCCCAGCAGACCCGTCTGTCTGTAAATGAACAACAGTGCTTATCCACAGCGTGTCCCTTTATGATAAGACTGACCCAAATGAATCTGAAAAGTCTCGCAGATTAAGCGCAGATATGTGAAAGTGACCTATATCTAGACCATTACTCTGTGTGTGTAAAAAGAAAAGCAACTGAGAATGTGTCTATAAAAAGCAATAAACTACAGTAAACCCCAGCAAAGCAGCTGCACTCATATATTTGTGTCAGTGAAGTTGAACCCTGCAGAGCCACATGCCCCGAGGGTATTCCTTCCTACAATGTGGCTATGTTTCCATTGAATGTCCTAGCAGCCCATTTGGTGCAAAAATGTTTACAAAAATAACCATTTAAATTTCCATCAGCTCTGCAAAAGTAAATGACTTCCTGAAGTGAAAATATAGCTCTGTCTCCAAAAATAACCCCATGAGAAATTCTCACAAACTGATGCTGATGAGTAAGTTGTTATTACTCATATGATCCTGGCTACAATTCCTGCTGTCTGACACTGAAAACAATATTCTGATGCACTGACTAACTGAGGCAGAGAGCCACAACAGAGGCCTTGTGTACAGGATGAGTGACAGCACATGACATTTGGTGGATGGATATTTTTTTGCCGACGTTTCAGAGGCCGTTATGCAATGAGTATGAATCATTTTGCAGATTATAAATGCTCAGGCTGTTTTGCTGTTTACCCTGAAAATACAGTAAAAACTTTGATTGAAACTGTGACCTGACTGACCGTTTGTTAAACCCCTTCAACTGTCAAGCTTTGGATTTCTGCTTTTGGATGGGAAGCATGGATCAACTACATAATACCCTGTAAAAAAACTCAAAAGTCTGTGTTTTTTAAGCTTTTCTAAAACCAAGAAATACAAAAGTGTGAGAATTTGATTAAGCAGTATCTACTGTTATGCTAATTATATTACTTTCAAGTAACCAAACAGCATTTCATACATTGTGTGGTTAGAAGTTAAATAATACATTTTTTTTAAAAAGGTAAGAAAAAAGCTCAGTTCACGACATCACATTCACTGTGTAGAAATGTCTGTGTGTGTGGAAACTGCTGTTATATTAGAGCGTAGGTTAGTGACTCTCTTCTGCTCTCTATTAGATTTGGGGATGTGCACAAACCAGCAACTCCAGCAAAACTGAGATAGGATTAAATTCACCAAATGCATTGGTTATATAGTCCTCATCCTAAAAGCCTTTTCTAAAATTGAAAATAAAAGTTAAAAAAACAAACAAAAAAAACCCAATAAAGAATACATCAAGTCTGTCTGTTGCTCGTCCAAAAGCACCCAGACAGGGTTATGTTAGAGTGAAATAAAATACAGATTTCACATTTTCCTTGTCATACTTCTTTACTCCTTGTCATAATACCAGGACTAACACCACAAAACAAGAACAAAGCTGTCTCTTTACTTCCATGTCTTTTTCATAAGTCACAGTGAGGATGTTGACTTTTTGCCTGGCATATGCAGCTTTAGCCTCTCTGTGTTAGCATACTGTCATGCTTGTAGCTTCAAGTACTTTTTTTAAAGGCTCTCATTTGAACGGGACGAGTCCTCTTGAAATGTTAAAAAGCCGACTGGAGACAGTGTTTCTAGGCCGCTCGCGGGGGCTGGTGTTAGCTTAAAAAGCTAACTAGCAACAGCTGATAAATGAATTCTTCATTTTGATCTGTCTGAAATTTCTTTCTTTGTTTATCTCCTTCTATTGATCCCTGTCCATTTATGAAACAGTAGCAAGACAGATTCATTAATGCTAAACAGATTTCACTCAATGCATTATGGATGAAGTAAATAGATGCTGAATATAATGTCAATCAAACAGTGTGGGTAAAGACTTGTGTCTCAAACAGGATCATTGTGCTCAGTATGAATGAGCCCTTCTGACTGGGGGCACTGGAGCCCATATTCTCAGCACAGAGCTGGAATGCACAGAAAACCCTGCAAGCCTGCAGGCGAGCCAGGAGCCAAGGCGGGGGCACTAATGAGGCAGAAAGAGAAAAAGCATGTTACCAACTTCCTGTTTCACTCATCATGCTTGAACTAAAATTATTTCCTCTCTTCCTCATTTCTGACACCACTTTTGTCCAAAAAATACACTCTAAAACCAGACCTGCACACTCCATATTCAAACTCAGTGCATATATAAACTCATCTGCTTTTCTGTACATCTGCACATGCACACCCCGTACACATACACGCAGCACTTAATCTGACACGTCCTGGTGGAATTAAGTGTCAAACAACATCAGCATTTCTGGTCTGATCTTCATGAGAGACTCAGCAGAAAGACAAACCCCTGTACACAGAGAGGACAAACTGACAAGATGATCGGCTGCCACAAACAGAACTGCCTGTGCAGAGCCATGACACAGCATCTTTACTTCAGAAAAAGAGAAGAACAACAAAACATAAGAACAAGCCATAATGTGAATAAGACAGGATTCTTAGAAGCACACTCAGTGTTCCTATCTTTGTATGTACATTAGTATTCATTGCGATGAGGCTCTTAGTGCTCCTTCCTCCTTTCAGCTTCTCTTTGCAAACAAGATACTCTCTCCTTTTTATTCCCATTTTTGGTCACGTCACGTACCTGGTCCCTGCTGCCTTTATGTCAGCTTCCCTTTCCCCAGAGCAGCGATACTTCGAGCTAAGACGTAACCTCTGATTTCCAGTTATTTATCACATTTCCACTTCATTAGACAACATGAGGTAGAAGATGACAAGAGTGGGAGATAAGAGAAAGGTTACATGGAGGACATGATGTAAGTCAGATCTCTGCCCACTGATCCAGCAGAACGGCCACTAGAGTCTGTTTAATTAAACACTGTGGGAGTAGAACTGTGATCCAGGCTCGCTAATATACTGGCACTTCATTCATTAATGACTGAAAGTCTGTTTTTCTTTCTTGAAAGCTATTAACGTGACAGTCGAGTCTAGTGAGCAATCAGATCCTTCAGTCTCAACAACACCAGTGCTCTATGACAACCGACACCGACAGCAACGAGTCTCTTCTTGAAACTTTATTTATATTTGAGCCACAGAAGCGCCTGCACTCGTAAATAAGAAGCTCCTAACCTCTCTTTGTTTCCACCTGAGCTATTGGATTTGTTGCAGGGACTTCTTTGAGCCTGGGGGGACCCCCTCAGCGGGATCACACACAGGCCCAGCGAGGAGCCTTGTTAGTGTAAAAATTGGTGAATGGTTGCCTTGAATGCAACACAAACAGCAGGATCTGATAACACTCCATGCCACTGCATGCCTGTATGGGCAGAGTGGAAGAAGCACTACAGAAAATATATTGCTGCAGATAAAGTTAATGGTTTCAACTGCAGAGATAGCTAGCCAAATGACTTACAGTGAGTGCACACAGCAGGGAGATGGAGTGGGGAGATTGAGCCTGAAGAGAAAAGAGCACCAGGCATATTTTGTCTTTTATGTGCCCGGTAATAAAAAAGTCATTATTGCAGCAATTTATTGTTTTATAAATAATATTTACTAAGCCGATTGTTCTTTGTTGATATTAGAAATCAGGAGTGCAGCAGCTACTCGCAGTTAGGATTACATCTATCATCAAGAGATTGTATTACAGCTGTAATGACAAGGTGACTTAAAATCACAGTTTTGTTTGTACAAGGTTCAGCAACAGCAGGCCACAGTATTTACACACACACACGCACACACAGGCATCCACACACACACACACACACACACAGACTTGCATATTTTCCCACAGCTCACTGTGGACAGCTGAGGCCGATTACGCCAAATCATGGCAAACAGTTAACTGAAATCAACAGCAGTAGCCTCAACGTCCACAAGCCTGTGTGTCTATTTCTCGAGACAGGCTGCAGCTGAGAAGCTCAGTCAACAACGCCTTAAAGAAAATGCTAATAGTCCCCTCCAGCCAATACAGCTCCCACTGCTTAGGGTACCCACAGAGCTCAAACACACACACACACGCATGCACACACACAACCACTGCTGCCACACTTACAGCTACACCAACCAGAGGGAACATCCTGTGGTGAGATCTAGGATGTGTCTTTTGTGATGTGTACTCCTCCCTTTGTTAACCATCACTCTCAGCAGGTGATGTGTGTGCGTGTGGAATAGCAAACAGTATTTTAGAGCCCCTGTGATCATGAACCACCCACATTTTGTCTATCAGCTCTGATAACCCAACGGCCCCACAGCTGCATTTGTGCTCGTTGGATACAGCGAGCCGGTGCCGACTGGTGAGCCAGTCTAAAAAGAGCGAAGCACTAACCTGAGAGGAGGTAGTGTCCAGTGAGTCCAGTGAAGAAATTAAAATCCACACTGCCAGACTGAAGTGAAAAGACCTCTCCCCTCCTCTCTCTCTCTCTCTCTCTCTCTCTGCGCTCTGTCGCTCGCACTGGCAGGTTCAGGCTCGTGTTAAACTGCTGCCTCGCGCTGCATTGGTTGCATCCTCCCTTCCTTCCCCCTCACTCTCCTCTCTCTCGCTCACACACACACACACACACACACACAGACGCTCAGTGACAGACCGACTCGCCCTTTCACTCAACCTCCCCCTTTTGCTTCCCTCTTCTATCACCATTTCCTCATTTCTCTGTCTTCCTCTCTACGACGAGTGAAGATAATCACATTCCAGCGGAGACGGGGGCATATGGCATGGGAGTGACACTCAGCCCCCCGTGTAAAGCCCCCTCTGTGTGAGAGTGTGTGTGTGTGTGTGTGAGTGCATATGCTTGTGTGTGTCGCATGGACAATCAGTCCCATTGTGTTGGATGAGGGGAGGGCCAGGGAGAGGGGAAGAAGCCAATGGCCGCACTCATCTGTTGTCCCTGCTGCTGCTACTGCTGCTGCTGGTGACTATAGCAGATATAGGTGCTGAGGGTGACACAAAACAAAGCCCCCTCCAGGAAGAGAAGGGAGGAGGGGGACACAAGAGAGGCAAGGGATTTGGAGAGAGACATGATGAAGAATTGACCTGTCTGTTAGAGAGTAGAGGCCTGAAGTACAGGCTTATAGAATCATTTGTCATCTTCAGTGTCTCTCAGCGGCTTGTATGATGTGCTTTGAACTCCCTCCTTCCAGGGTTCACACTGAATAGCACAATGTAGGTTGGAGGTAGTGGAAATAAAGGTCAGTAACTCTTTTACCATGACAACCAAATCAGTGGCTATAACATTCTCAATAGGACTGTGTGTTGAGAAATACTTGGGATATTCTTTAAACAGACACAGACAAAAAACAACGTTGTGTAAAAAACTAGAGATGTTTACAGAGGTCTTTTAAGGATTTTCTTTCCAAATCAATCCCCAAGTCAGTCCACACAAGTCCGAGTCTCAAGTCTCAAGTCCTCACTGGGCAAGTCTTTATAGGTCAGCTGCTGAAACTATGACCTGGGATGATTAAATCTGGAGCATACGGTTATAGCAAGAGCCGCAGCCACTACTGTTTCAACATAAAACATGTCTACATGGTAAATAGTTTTACTTTGTATTTTGCTGCATCTTATTTGAAAGCTGTCACTATAACAGTGTGTTGCAGATCTAATCATCCTGCCTCAGTTGTTCTGTTTCTTGAGGTACGGGTTTCAGCCTCAAGTTGCTTAACCAGCTTTATTTTGGATGGAAACCAGACTAGTGTGGGCCTGTTGCCATGCTAGTTTTGAGCTCAAGGCAGCGCTCTGCCTGATTACAACCTCATAGATCTGCTGGTGTGGCCGTAGACCTCAATGTTTTTGTTCACAAGTCTCCTGTCACTCACAGTCCCAAAAGTCCAGTCCAGTTCAAACCTCGAATCTGACTCAAGTTCACGTCTAAAATGTACAGCTCTTGTGAAATCCTTTAAAATGTCTACATTTCAGGAACTTAACTGAAGTTTTTTCTTTTTAGCTTGATGACAGAGCATTTTTCACATTTTGGGTTTTGAGACAATTTCATGAGCTCAAGTAGTCAGATAATGTTGCCAACCAACAGTGAGAAAAAATAAAAATACACCAAAATTTCACGTGAATACTTCTTGCAAGAGAGTCTTCTTTGTATTAAAGAAAATAGGCTGTGCAATATGCAAATAGATGCAGCAGATAGACTATTTGTGTCTTCTTCTTCACAGTCCATTGTCACAAACATGCTCATCAGCAGAGAACAGAAAACTATAGAGCAAAGCAGCTTTCTGTTGTGGTTGGCTGAAGTGGCTAAGGCGTTGACATGGTGAGAAAGAGCGCTTGGTTGTTCTTAAACTGTAAAATAAGCCTGTGGAAATGGGGCAGCGATAAGTGTTACAATGGCACAGAGAAGTGTTGTTTTCACAACGTGTGTGGAGAAACATGCTTTCGGTTGAATGCAATGCACTCACACATACAAATGCGCACACGGTCACCCCTCAGGGTGCTTGACTAAAACTGTGTCTTTATGTCAAGGAGCTTCACTCCGTCCATCTCTTCTCTAATTCAGACTGGCAGCCGTCACAGTCCTCACCTCCTTTCTGTTCTCCTCTCTGTCACTGTAGCCATTTTTTCACCCCTTTTTTGTCTCCTTTCAACTTTACCTCCCATTTGAATCTTTTTAATCACGTCTTCCCCACTCCCTTCCCTCTCTCTCTTTTGTCATCTCACTTCTGAATTTCTGATGTTTTGCTACAGCTGGAAATTCAGCGTGAGGCCTGTGATTATCTGTGTAATGATATAATACAGCCTTTACTGTTAACCTTTTAGAACCGGTGCCATACATGGATGGCCATTAAAAAGCAGTTATATGAACCAACCAGCTCACAGTCCACATATATACACACTTAGCTCATACACACTCTGTAAGTCTGTGCAGGCCTCATTACACTGTAATTAGTGACCGGAAGGCCAAGAGAGCAGTAACTATATCCAGACCTCACCATCATAAGCAGTGTGTGTGCTGCGCTGCCTGCATGTCGCCGTGGACTGGTATGTGTGTGTGTGCACGCCATGTACAGGAAATCAGGGTGTTACAGAAATAACTGTATGTTCACTTTCTTCCTGGCCACGAATTGCAGAGCCATCACCACCAACAGGTCAGTACCGCTGCTCAAGGGTCACACAGCCTGCAGGCATGTGCAGACGCACACAAAAACTCACAAAGACACGCAGACGTGAGAGGTCCATACTCCTAGTTCAATATTTACGACTCATAAAATGGCAACTGCCACTAATAAGCAACAGGAGGGTAAAGGAATTCAAACAAAAGGTGGATAATTCTAAAAGAGTCCTTGTTGGATTGATATTGATTTATTATTTATTATTTAGTATTGACTTCTGGATTAAGGTTAGCCGTCCATGGTAAGCACATATATCACGTGCTGCGGCTGGGTCTTTGCTGGTAATTGGGTTAGGTTTACTGGCACCCTTCAGCGGTTTATTCTCAGAATTATTTTACTTTGTTCCTACTGATGATAAATTGAACCGACATAGGTAAAGCCACCTGGTGACCCGATGGCAGCCATTAGCTGACCGCCCACAAGCAGCCAATACATCCCGGTAGCGTCTGCCCGTCCACCCCTACCACCCTGTGCCAGTAAACCGACCCTGAACCCCTGTAATGGGAAGGAATCACATTTACTTACAGGTGATGTTACCGCTCTCATCACTGCATGAGCTCGTTGATTTCTCAGTATTTACAAGGGGGATATTTGATCAGGAACATAGACAAAAAAAATTTAAAGGTGCAAGTTCAAAGAAAGTTTTAGAAGTGGGTTAAGAATGTCTCTAACAATCGTACGTCAGCCTCCAAGCCGAAGCTATGTTACATATCGGGGTGAGGAATATTTAATCTTCTTGATAAGCACTTTAGATTCATGGTTAGAGCGAATAGCTTTTTCAGTGAAACAAGTGTAGCAAGAACTAGATGGGTGAAGTGCATCACCAGCAACTGTGCTCAAACCCCGCAACAAAAGCCTTCGGAAATAGAAACCATCAATATTTGGTAATGACATTTAAACATTTTCTATTACTATGGTGAGCCACAGTGTGTGTGCTGCATTTATGAACTTCCGTATATGAGAGAAGTGTGTTT
Organism: Lates japonicus; assembly: GCA_033238685.1. Lineage (NCBI taxonomy): Eukaryota > Metazoa > Chordata > Actinopteri > Centropomidae > Lates > Lates japonicus. Next base: position 34,979 of record BRZM01001991.1, read on the forward strand.
GTAAAAGCGAATTTTGAATAGTATGAATAATTGTATATACCTCTGAGATTTGTAAGCCACATGGTTGTTTACTATGGAAACTGGTGCAAAACACAAACATGAATGTAAATTGAAACCTGGCTTAGTCCTGGGTGGAGGTTGAAGTCACACTGGCTGAAAGCCCAGTGACTGGACCCACTGCTAAACTGCAAAGCGGCCTTAAATCCAAAAGTGAGGTGAGATGGTTAAAAAGGAAACCCTCAACAGTGAATAGTGTTACGGTATCCCAACACACTGGGTCTCGTCACACCACTGGGGCGATTTTGTTGCCGAGTTGAAATCTACAGACTTGTAATAAATATTAGTGAGACTTGAAAGTACAGAGAACCTAGAGATGACCAAGAATATTCGGTTTTGGCTAGCTATTAGAAGAAAAATATACTTTAAACCCCAAAAAGAATGTTAAACAGAAATAGATATCAGGTTATCAGAGAAAGTCAGGAGCAATTTTAGATTAACAGAAATAACTTGAGAAGAATGTTCTGGCATTTGTAGTGCATCCCATTGAACATATGTTAAGAAACAAACCCTTATGAGCCATTATGTTCACGACATATCATCAGGATTTTACTCATTGTTTTCATGGCACACTTCTGGGACAGCGGCTGGGTTGGGACAGTGAAAGCACGGAATCTTATTTGGCATCACACGGGCTGGTGATGCAGAAGGAAAGCACCCAAGTGGAGGGAGGCACACGGGTCAGAATAGCCAGGTAAATATGCAGGACAACCCACTGAACTAGTGGATCTTAATTTATACTGGTCAGTGCATATACTGTAGCGTGAGAGCAAATAGAAATTGACACTAAAACACACACCACTGGTATGAGAAATGCAACGCCTAGAAACTTATATTTACCATGGTAGAGGTTCTTTCTTCTCAGCGCCAGGGGAACCTAGGATCAATTGTTGTCAAACAATAAGAACAGATAGCTAGCAACCTTTCAGTTTTTCCAGCGGCCACCAGCAAGCTTAAATCCTCTGGTATTCATATAAATAAACAGTAACGGAAATGGCAATGACAGGGCACTGGAAGGACTGACAGAACCTTGTGACCGTCGCCACTATGAGTTCTCCTCACATTGGGTGAACTTTAGTTTCATGCCTGGGATGTCGAATACCACCGCCTGAGTTTCTGTCACTCAATTGCTTACTGCAGGACAACACCAGTTCAGAACTCCGTTATTTAAATGGAGTCATCAGATTGAGAATGGAACCAATTCAGAAAATTGGCAAACAGAGTTGTTGAGAGAGTACTGAATTAGTTATGGCTTGTCCGCATTTGATTATCAAATCACCATGAATAAATCACTTTAATGAACCTTAGAACCTAAGAATATTAATTACAGAAGCTGTGCCTTCAATATTGAAGTAAGTCTCACATCCCCAACAGATATGAAGAGATTAGATTGATTATAAAAATCGCCATTCGACAATTTACGGCCTTGAGATTTTTTTTATGGTGGTCATTTCCCGATGGATAAGCCTGATCTCAATCCTTATTGAATTTCAGAAATCTCCTTAAATTTACAGAGATGGGGCCTGACGGGTTCTTCAGCAAATATTTAGATAATATTAAAAGAGAACACCAGTTCTAATAAATCAGAGGTGGCTCGAAGAGAATCAAGTTCAGGGGGAAAATGAGGATAAGGGAATATTTTGAGTTCTTTCCAACTTTCAAACCGTGTATAATCGCCAGACAAGTTTCCTTGAGGATTCAAACCCTTATTGTTAACTTGTTAGCCAATGGAGACTGGCTGAGAAGTGAACAAATTTCTCAGCTTGAATCAAATTTTCAAGTCGAATCCAGTGTTGAACCCAAATTGCATCACAATTGGTTCTTGTTTCAGAACTGTATCAAATATATGCAAAGTCCTGGCTTACCTCACTGCCTTCCTCCCGGCCACTTGGCACCACTGCCCACTTTGCCACCTCCTGTGTGCTTCTCAACATTCTCCTTGCCCTCACAGAACTGACCAGTACTCTGCTACTTAAACCATCTCTCTCCCTACTCTATCTATCTCTTTCTTCTCCTGGCCTTGAGAGAGAGAGAGAGATTAGGGGAGATTGCAAGGGCTGGGTCAGCCATTACCCAACATCCTATGAGAACTCATGGGGCTTCCTCAGCTGAAGACACTTATTTCACATTAAACCACATCACGAGGATTAGATGTAAATAATGTGACAGCCACAATAAGAATATCATCACTATCATTAATATTTGAGCTCATGTTTTGAATGAATCCATCCTAGTAACTAATTATTATGAAGGTCAAGGATGAATGAGGGTATTGTTCTGGCAGACAATACGTGTCAACAGGATTACCACGGTGCAAGAATTCAAAGCTAAAAGACGCGAAGTAGCAAGGCAAAAAAGCGGCACACTTTTCGGGTCTTCAACAGCAGGGCAACATTTTGTCAAAGGGAGGTGACAACAGGCAACAGGGCAGAAGTGCCCCCCGCATCATGGAAAGTAAACAACTTAAAGTAACTGATTGTCTCTGGGGTAAACCAGCCTCATTTAACACATCATCCCCTGCTAATCTGTCTGTAAAAAACCCAAAGCAACCTTAAAATCGGATTGATTCTGACAACCTGATGCACCCTGAGATGGACAATATCCCACAGCATTGGCTTATATTTATTCAGGCACCAAATGACAAACACTGAGTTTACTGAGAGTGTTTGAAAACCATCTCGTGCACAAGAGAGAGAGGCTGGGATGGTTTTGGCTATCCACCTTATCTTTCGCGATTCTCACAGTAAACAAGAATAAATCCCATTATAACTGTAATCACAATTGAATACAGGAGAGTTGAAAGGGACCACAGAGCCTGAAGAAACCTTCATTATTAAGCCAGAGTGTATCAAAACTAGTATGTGCTGGTGATATTGAATTTCTAAAGGAATACGACATATGAATTTAGAATGTTGAAATGAAGGAGTTTAATACTGTTTCAGGCCGGACCTAAACATTGTGAATATTGGCTTCAGTTGCGCCATTTCTGATCATTGATGATCTAGTATGATCAGCTCGATGGTCTTTGTATGAACCTGCAGAATTTAATCCATCTCTTTACCACTGGTTTGAATACTATTCTGCAGGCCAAGGGAATCAAGTCCCAGCGAACAGGGATTGACCTATGCTGCCCTTCGCCATCATACCATTCAACCGGCAACCTGGGGACACAGCAGACCGGCCGATCGGTGCCTGTTCCGACCGACGATTGCCAAATCTGAGGCTTAGACTTTACTTAAGTTATTACTGACAAACACCCATTTTATGGAATGATGGACACTGCGAGTAATAAAATTGAAACCAAGGACACACGAATGCCTCCGACAGTAATAAATGAAACCTGAGAGACGATATGAACATGAGATCTTGGTATGGCGAGAGTAAACTGAGTATTAATGATAAACCATGAAGCCATATTTTTCATACTAGACGTTTATGTGAGGCCTGTTGGTCAGAAGGAAGTTAAAAATGAGTTTTGGGTACGTAACTGTGAACAATTTTGTCATATGAACTGAAGTTACTGTTAGATCCGCGCTGATGCGTAAACCCAGCTAGGAAATAAAGAAGTTTCACACTGTGTTTAAGTCACAGGAATGTTCACCTGCTGCAATTCTGTGAAAAGCACCGAAAAGCTTGGAAGCGACTGCTGGGCCCTTAGAAAGGCTCATGTATTTGCCTGAACTGAAGAGTTTTCAGGCCTGACTCTGATGCAGGCACCCAGGTGCTTCTGCCTTGGCCACATACAGAATATGTACCACATTCGGCGAGCATACAAGTCTTACGAATCTCGTAAATAATATTTAGTGTCTGTTTAGCGAAGCTTTGCATGCCACTCAGTCACACCCATCTTGTTAATCAGTAATGATGTTTGAGGAATTGTCGAGAATGCCGACTGACAGATGAGGGAGAGAGAGAAGAGTTTCTTTCTGAGGGAAAAATAGCAAACAGAAGTACCCAGAGAAGAACAAAATAAAACCGCCGTCTTCCAGGAAGCACCCGCGTAAAGGGGTTTGTATTATCAAACTGCCAGAAACATCACCACTGTGGAAGCAAACAGGGTACTGGAATTTAGTCGCATGATTTGAACATTCTCACCTGATTACCTGACTTTCTTAGTTGCCTTTCAGACTAGCATCCACACAGTCTTATGTGGTTAGAACATAACAAAGCAAGGGGTGGACTTAAAAATTGAAACCTGAGCTCCTTAATAGACAAGAAAGATGAGAAGCAACAGGAAACATGAAAATCAAGGGAACAACCAGTCGTTTGGTAGCCAGGTTCATATCAGCATTTATAAACATGGTATAAAACGGTGACGAGGCACCTTAATGGAATGGGGCTTAAAATAGAAACCAGCGTCCCTGAGAAATTTTAAAAAAGAAAGTATCCCCTGAGATAGATGAATTGCCCCTCAAAAATGTTGCTATTCAATGGGAGATATATTAAAGTTTCAAAGTTTAATTATTTACTGAATGCCATGGAAAATAAGGGAATATCCGAAAGGTATCCCTGATATATTTTAATGGGCCATCACCTGTCAGATTAATACCTGTGAATAAGTGAAAAGCTTGACCGATATGAAAGGAGAATGAAATTCCGAAGTAATATGATTCATTTTTGCTGTTATTTAAGGAAAGTTATTGAACCAAAAGCTAACAGGGGAGGTCATTAGTATCATCCCAATGGAATAAACTAATATCAGATTACACGGAGAAATGAGAGAGACACTGACAACCCAAACATCTCATGGCTCAGCTACGGTCGTTCTCAGTTCAGTGAAAAATTGTACCATTTATTTATCACTGCTGTTTATCTGAAATGATGCGAGGTTCAATCTTGCCACCATTTCACTGTAACCGCAGCTGCTGGCGACGGGCCAGTTGTTGGTCGGCTATGCTCACGATTCATCGGGCTGCAGACAGTTGACCATCACGCCGGAATAGCCTGGGAAGAACAATAGCGGCCCTGTGGAATGAAAACAATACGGAGAGCAGTAGAAAGCCCGGCCTCCTGCCAAACACACTCTAATTCGTGACTCTTCACCGTCAGCACAGTACTGTGGACACTGATATCGTTAATTTTTGAATGTGCTTGAGCAGCCATGAACTGAACAGCCCCTGGCGGTAATTATAATTAGCTATGATTAATGGTCGCGACATAGATTTTTTTATATTCTTGGATATTGTCACATGGGAACTGAATTTTGAAGGCATGGAGCACCTGAATACTGAACTCACATTCTGAACAACAACATTACTTTCAACATTTATCATCCATTATTAGCTATTGCAAGAAACCATCAGAATCTGGCGAAGTGGGAGTACAGGCTTATTGAGGCTAAAAACACGATGAACTGTATCACAGACTAACTAACAATATCACCTGACATAAAGGAAATTGTTTTAGCATCCCAAAATTGAGCTTACTAAGAACTGACCAGACAGATGCTATGGAATATTTTGTAGTTGGAAAATAAACCTGTGTCAGGATGTGTACTTTTGGCACAGGCAACACCTCAGCACCTTTGCTTCATTTTTTCTGGCACCGCTGGTATTATGTACCGTGGCATGCTTCCAAAGGCCTACTATTTCTTTTGCAATATGTTAACATGGACTGTGTGTGTTTTAATTTGTGAAACCTCAGTGGGTCCCCCATATGGTGTCGAACATCACCCATGGCTTGCTTGCTGGCCAGCCTCACAGAAACGCTTAAAACCCTTAATTCCATAACCATCTTGTAGAAGGGAAATGTTCCTCACCAGCCAATGTAATTTTAGGAAAGTTGTCAACACTTTCAAAACTTTTAACCAAACCCAGAATTTTATCTTTTAGAAGGCTCCAGTAGCAACAGACAGACGCACCCAATAAACATGTGAGCAAGAACCATACCACCTGAAGTTAGGTGTTACTATGGAAGCCGTGAACAATTCTCCCATGCGGTGCTCAGCGAGCGTAGAAAGGACCACATGGTGTTCCCGGGCCTCCTCCTGCCAGGTGAGAATGAACACCCCACGAGCTTCCCTCCCCCAGCATAAATGGGCGGTGACCAACCCAGCCTCAAATGACACACACGACCAAACCAACCTAGCAGTGCAACAGAATGGTAAATGCGATACGTATTTCCACTGACTACTACGCTGGTTACAAATATCACTAATCAAATGGGTAATGGGTCCACTGGGATGTTGCCAAAGGCCAAGATGGAAGAGGGTCTTGAGGGGAAATGGTCTCAGGGCCTTAGAACAAACTGCCTTTTTCTCAGTGGTGGATTTGAATGTTCTTGGCTAACTTCAAGGAGTGGTCGCAACTGACAGCGCAGCAGGCCTGTCCCAGAGTATGGAGCTTGAATGCCAGGTGCTCAGGTGAATCAACACACAAACACCATATAAACAGAGACATATTACACGACCTCAGCAGACATTTATAAATTATTCTGGGTCAGGTAATCAGACTTGCCGACAAACCCATTAAACATAAGAATTACAGACAAGGCTGGAAAAGAAAGAGAAACCTTTAAGATAATTTTGTTTGTTGTGTGCAGCCCTGTAATTTTCACAAACCACATGGTAGAGAGAACCAGCAAAAATCAAAATAATATCTTATAGGGAGAGAGCACAGACATGACTGACATTGAAATGGATCCTGCTCGACCAGAAAATACAGATGGCGAATACAACAAACAAGGACACAGAGTAGATGGAACAAGCCTGGTGAATGTTTTATGGCAATGAGAGATGAGTCATTGTTGATGCTTATGAGGATGGAAGAGGAAAACACTGAAGTTAATTTAATATTAAGTCAAAATAGAAACGTGGGAGAGTCTCCAGATCTTACCGCCAGCAGAGCAGATTTGGTCATCTTTGAGCTTTTTACCTGGTCTAAAACCAGATGCGCCGTCGTCATTGTCAGTCCAGTAAGTTCATATTTTGGAGGAAAGTAAAAACAACAAACCCGATTATCTCCCCAATGATATTAAAGACTGGCGACCGACAAGTGTTCATCCTCACCAAGCTGTCTGAAGCCTCGTAGGATCACCAAATTGGGAGGCGGGCCATGTTCATGGACCCTGTCACCAGGCCGGGGCAAACCCATGCTGTGTCCGAGGCCGGGGTGGGAGGGTGGTCGAAACAGTGGTGAGAAAAAATGAGGCAGGCGAAAAGTGAGGTCAGGAGAAACTAAAAACCAGCGCAAAGCTGGCCTCACAAAATGGTGGCTAAACATGGCACCTCTTAAGTGGTACTTTTCTTCTTCTTCTCCACCTGTGCCAGGCGGAACAAGAGGTGGACAGAACACCTCCTGACAGGGGACGCAAAGGTACTGGCGTTTTGCTGGCTGCGAGAGAAGAGGATGGAAATAATTTGAAGTAGAAAACAAGCTTCACCAAACCACCAACACCTTTCATATTCTGTTCTTCGCAGGCGTGAGTCCGAACACCAGAAAAAAAGTTGGTTGCAACTGCCCCAGCGATTCTCAGGAGTTACTTCAAAATTGCCCTTTATCCTCGAGTCTATTTTTCGAGCTCGAGTGAGCCAGGTCAGAGAAGCCAGCGAACCCCTGGCTGAAGCAAAACAAAATGCTGGGTCAGGAGAGAAACCTATCGTCACACGTAGTCAGGGAAGCCAGCGGCGCATGGAAAGAAAAACAGTAAGCCTCATGGAACCCAGAGATATTCCAGGCTATTGATGGGCATACGAGATTCAGACTGCTGAAGCCAGCGATTGACCTGGTATATCAAATTACGATGAGGTTTTGAGGTACGGCCGAAAATTGATTACAGCCTGTTCCAGATCTAATAGTGAAGACATGTGGGATGGAATGCTGTTCGGCATTGCTACTGGCTTCAGGCTCATGGTGACTTTATTTCTTCCCACCCAGCTTGCTTGAAAAATTACAATATTTTCATACAATAGGGCCCAAAAGTAGTCATTGTTAGCCTCCTCTTCTCCACCTCATTATTTTTCCTGTAGGCATCTGAAACCAACCCCTGTTTCAGAATCACCAGATAGTGAGTTTTGTGTGTGTGTGTGTGTGTGTGTGTGTGTGTTGTTGAGACTGGGACGATCGCTGATCCATCTCTACTAGAAACAAATGAAGAAGAGCATAAATGCAACAATAATCGTTTTCATAAGGAAGAAACCTGGTTTTGGCTTATCAACTGACAAATGACAGACACAGTTTTATTATTCTCCACCATGGAGTAACCCCAAAGGTATCCTGATTATAGTGCGGGATGGCTGTGTTTTGCTGTAAGGAGCAAATTTAATTGAAGGTGTCCCTCGTTCACCTGAGCATGATTCATGAGGGTGAAACATTTCATGAGTGTTTACTGGCAACACTGAAATCCCACCTGATCCCAACAGTCGCGGTTAGGCATGTGGAGATTTAACTGGCGAGAGCACCACATAGAAAAATTGGGTGTTACCTGCTGAGGCAGCCCACACCAATGCAGATAACCTAAGAGAAACCATTAATTCCTCCACATTACGTAACCAAGTTATCAATACGAGAAAGAAACACCTGAGAAAAGATCAAAACAAGGAATGGAAGTATCTGCATCTCTCAAAAGTGAAATTTATGGCCCCTACTAAAAATCAATAAACCGTCGGTGCTAATTATTAGTTACAGTAATTTTAAGATAAAAACAAATCTCGGAGACTATTCGGCTGGTGCAGAATAGATGCACCATAAGTTATGGCGAAAATGATGGCTGTGTACGTTACGAAATCAAAATGCATCTGAACTTTGAACAATAAAACACATCACCCCATAAAAGGCAGTGACAGCGATCTATTTGGACACCCCTGAGAGTCATCTCTGAAGCATACGATGAAGCTCTGACCAGGAACTTTGCACTCCTCAATCATCTCATGACCGATCATTGCTGCAGAGAACGTGAGAAACAAGATGGCTTAGAAACATGTAAAAGTTAAAAATGAAGGATTCGGGGAACACAGACAGTCATGAAAAGAATTTACCCCGAGGATGATTAAATGTTAATAAATGTATGGCTGCCTGAATGAAGGAGACTCTGTACAAAGCTCTCACTCAGGGACCAAACCACCACTGAGCACTCCACAGACCGAACAGCCAGGGCTAGCTTCAGCACAGATGTTTTGATAAAAAAGCATGGAAATGCTCTTTGCTACATAATGATACTATTACATGGCCACATATTATTATTACAACATTAGCATTTATATGGAGGGGAAAGCTTAGTCAGTATTATAAACAATTATTCTATTGTCCTTAGTTTCACCGCGGTATCATGATTCGATAGTAAACATTTCCTCGAATTCTAGCTGCCACCACCTTTCACCAGTTAGTCGGTTGAACTTTCTTGCTCACCGGTGGTGAGCATGCATAGTGCACTCATTCATAGAACTATTTCTACTGAAAGCCCAGGTTCCTGTTTAATGGTTTTAGTGGCGATGGTGAGTGTAAACCAAATATTGCTGCAGGCACAGGAAACCAAGCCAGTTAAGGGGAACTGCAGAGTTGGATGAATAATTTTCACCGAATAAGTAGCACCTTCTTCGCTGGTCATTGTCATTGTTACGATGAATATTCTGATTGAAAGGCTACTGAGAATTTTTTTTAAGACTCCTATTGATGACTGAGCTTTTTTTTCAGAGAAGGCAAAGTATAGGAATGAGTCGTTACAAGTGCTCATGCTTTCTGGTTTTGAATATGGGAAAGCAGCCCATACCCCCGGCCACGGGTAATCCACCGCCTCAGCAGCTTGAGGTTCACTGAGAGATGAAACCCTGTCTGTTACATTACAAAACCACTTGAATGAACCCCTGGGGAGGGAAAAGGAAATACTTTCCAAATGACCTTGCCACCCAAAGGTACCAACTGCCTCCACACCAGCTGACGGCGGTTTATACCGATGTGGGCAGCAAATATTGTGCATATAAAAAAGAAATTACAGATGAACTTGAGCTTATCAGGGAACCACTACGTCTCGAAGCTTAGTTAAAAGCGTAAGGAAGGAGATTAGAGAGGGTTCAGTTCTGTGTTTAACGGTAATTATGGAAAATAATAACAAAGGAATATACCAACAAGCCACACACAGCTTTATCTATATATTAGTCTCATCAAGCTTGTTTCAGAAGACAGAAAACAAAATGTGCCTTAAGAGACCAACAAAGCTGTCCTCAGTTGAAAATAAATTGGTCTCAGACCGACAAAAGTCCTGTATTAAAAAGCTATTGGGCTTACAAACACCAATATAAATTTCACAGAATTTAATTTTGACAGATACTTAGGTAGGGGCGGCGAGGAAGTTAATAGAGGAAGTCAAGAGAAAGCAAATGTTTCTGCTGATTGCAACCTCTTCACACACAAGTGAAATTGGAAAAGAAACACTTCTTGAAGTGTAAGATGGTATCCGAATGGGAGAAGCTTGGTGTTGATATTATAATGATTGGTGCTGAATTAATCCAGCCACACAGACAATGAAAGGAATAGTGTGGCTGTACCTATCTGCATTAATCTGTAGTACAGAAAGGACGGCATCAGACTGATTAGTCAAATATGTTCATTGTCCAGGAAGAGGATCAAACAGAAGAGAATAATGAAACATTTTCAGCATATGATTCAAGATGGCCGGAAAGCATTTTTAGAGTACCAATCCATCGCCCGAAGCGGCGGAAGTCAAAATGACGGTGAGCAATAATAAGTCTCAATACGGCCTCTGTTAGACCGGCATCATGGGTCCGGGCAATGCTGGTGATCAGCCAGGTGGCTGAAAACACTGATTGCCAAGAGTCACACGAGTCCAAGTCATAAATGGAAGAATTCATTGTTGTTAACTGTAATGGGTTGAATAAGTCACAGCTAGGGTTAGTTAGCTTCATTCCCAGTATTAATTTTCAGAACCCACAAGTTCGGCACAGAGTTGTTGTTTTACTTTACAGAAACAACAATATAGATAAGCTGGCTAATGATATCCTCTCAGTAATGAAATTAAACAGGGTTTCAGCACCGAGAGGCTGGGAGAAATTTGCAGGCACAAGAGATGTTTTCAGAGCTGTGAGGATGAGAGAGAAATGAGGGGAAACAAATCTGCACACAGGCATGCCCTGACATGGAATTTTATATGGAACTGACCTGCACATGCACTACTAACAGTGATTCACTACGACTGCTATATTCTATGTTTTGGTATTACCGCTCCTGAATATACAGTTGATAATTGTGACAACAGCTAAAATGAAGTTTACTAAAGGATGAAGACTTTACAGTGATCAAACTGCCCAACCTGTGTTACAGTGGAATCTGAAGGGCATGTTGGCATCGAAGATTGAAGATGAGGAAGGGTGCCCCATCGTGAAGCCGGCGCCCCATTTAGTGCCACACCCCGGCCAGAGTACCGATGCATGGCTTGATCCTGAGCTATACAGACAGCCTGACCAGACTCTGAAGCCTGGGCAAATCCTCGTCAGCTGCGGCTCAGGCCGCAGTTCTGCTATGATCCATCTGGAAGTGCAGGAGAGGCAGACCCAGGACCAAGCTTGGATCATATTTTAAAACTGGGATGGGCAGAGACACAGAATGGAAATTGATTGAGTTGTTCTATACATTTCAGTAGGTGGTCCCTTTCCGTGAGGTGAAATGTCTCCAGTGGCAGATGGTTGCCATTGGGGAAGAGGCTGGGGTTGCCTCTGTTCTCACCTGCTGCAGCAAGTCAGCCCCTGGTAAAATGGCGGGCCACAGGCCCATTGGCTCCATGCTTCAAACCATACTATAAAATCTATGATGGATCACAACCGGTCACCACCGACAGGTGCTTTTTACAGCCAGAGAATTTTTCGATTGTGTCATGCTCGATGAAACCCACCTGAGAATGCAAAGTAGTTTTGGTAATGGTGGAATAAGGTCAAACTACCAAGATAGAGGATTAGTGTAATAGCAAGCTCGTTAAAATGTTTTCAATCATCTAAAACCTCACTGCTTTCTCATGTCTTCCCCAGTGTCCGACCTCTGTTGTTTAAAGTTGATCACAACCGCCATTTTCATGAGAAGACTGACTGCCCATTAGTTACTAAGAAACGTGTTCGTAAAACCAAAAATTGAAGTAAAACGCAGCCCTTGAATTATTCTTTGAAAAGCTGCGTTATGGCAGCCCAGCGAAGTCAGAAAAATCAGGGAAACCTGCCCGGTTCCAGGTAACAAAACATCCAATCATGAGATGGCACCTGAAACAGCTGCCACTGGGCACATTGGTTCGGCCTCATCTCCAAACAGTGCTCACCATGGGTGTTTCCCGGCCACCCTTGTTCTCGCCTGTTTCTGCACACCAGGTGCAGGACCTCCTGGTTTTTGCATCATTATGCTAAATACCTACTGTTATTGTATTTTAAGCAAGTCTGGGCTGACACTATCATCATCATCATTTAATACTGAAAAATGAAAAACACTGTATTTAGACTTTGAGTAAAATCTGTCGAACAGGAGAGAAGTCGTTTTCTGACTGAAAGGACTGAAAGTCCTAAAAGCAAAACATTTTTCTCTGAAATAGTGGAGAAGGAAGTAGCAACTACAAAATGCAAATATCATCAAATGTACTAGCATGAATAATGGTACTGAATATATTCAATGAATATTTTTAAAATCTAGGTTTAGATGGCGACACCTGGTCAGACCGATGAGATAGTTAGTTTTGCGCCTGCGAGCAATCCTGCTTATTGAGACCATGGCCATCATATGGAATAAACCAAATTGCGACGAAGATAATACCCCGCACTACAATATGCAATCCTGTAAAAAAGCCAGTAAAATAACTGCATACAATATTTGTTAAACAACAACAACCGTAGCTTCTACCTGAACAGGGCCCTACTGCCAGTTGATGCAATCGTAATAGCCTGGAATTGAGCGATTATATCACACCCGCATGGCCACACACCACTGAAATGTCGCACTGCTCGGGCGTCACGCAACAGAAATATTCTCAGAAGGACAGACTCAAAAGGGCTTAAGGCTGAATCATGATGGTCCCAAATTAGTAATAAAATAGAATTAAAAATAAAAAAAATAGAATATAAACTATGCAGTGAAGCTTGTTTTTCGCGCTCCTGCCATCAGGCTTGGTCTTAACTGAGGAAGGTTTAATCTTTCTTCTTGTATAGTCTTATTCTCACAATGTCACCAACTTGAACGTTTTTGTTCATTTTTTCATTTTTGGAAGTATGGGAAACCCGAGTGGAAATAGAGACAGACCTTAGAAATGCAAAGATTGAATGTAGCCAGTACAGAGTTAGGAGAATGAAAATATATGAAAGGTTTGGGGAAACTGATTCTGCTGCACGGAAGTCACTGGTGTTTCTGCCTCTTGCTGCTCAACCCCGTAGCCGCAAAATAAAGACTGCATTGTAGAAAATGGCCAGATGGAATCTTATAAAATAGAGTTTTGAGAAAATAAGCAGTGAGCCCTTCTGAACCATCATCTCTTTTGAATTGTGTTAATGATCCCGAAAATAGCTCAGATTGTGTGGGTAATTTTAATAAATGTAAATTGATTTTTGGAAAATATGCAAACTATGTTTGTAACAGTGTTGCGAATGAAGTACCCAGTGATCTGAAAGCAGATTTTGACAGGGTCCCTCCAGACAGCCAGCAGCAACCGCAGCTTTTGTTATTCAGCTGACACCAGTTTGGCATATTCTTTGCTACTAAACAAATAAGAACCCGGTTAGCGAATACCATCATTTGGCCAACTGGAGTGAACGAAAGAACTTTTGTTATTGAGGGTGGCACCTGTAAACATCACTTAGTTGTCAAAGAACGTAAGATGGCTGGTGGCGGCATGGTATCAGAATCAAGGATTACGTATAACTGGGACCCCTGAATTTGGATGATATTTGAGAAAGTGGGATAGAAGCACTATTACTACTTAGGTACTGGAAGGAATATTTATATGTGTTACTCAAACGGACCGCGTACTGTGCAAACTGGCTGATTAAGAAATATCTCGAGATTAAATTACAATTGTGGTCTGGGAAAGATGGTGGCCTGCTGTTACCACGGTTCTAAGATTACGGGATCCAATGAGTTAAATGAATTTCGATCCGTTTCTAACGCATGTAGATGCAATGTGCGTCGCAGTAGAGGCCATGGGCAAACAAGAATGTTCCTGGGACCTGAGAGGATGGCGACAGGGTTTGAACTTTCTTGCATTGACCGACGCGAAGCTGAATCTAGCAAAACCCCGGCGTTAGAAAGCCGAACCCTGGAAACCCTGTTGGAAGAAACCACAACCGAACGGCGAAACCATGAAACCATGATTGAATTGCGAGAAAATGCTCTTCGTGGACCTTGTGGTCAGCGACCCAAGCGAATCTTTCAAAGGGCACGGTGATCACCCACTTTGGCACAGAATATTAGCTACACTATTTTGCTGAATTTAGATGGAACCTTCAGAAACTCATTTCAGCAAAATTTTGGTCTGGGCATTTGTTAGCAAATATATAAACCTTCAAAGGAATTTTTGTTCGTTCTGTTGAAGAAATCACTTTGAGTTAGTTTTAACGACTGTTTGAACTTACAATGATTAAGGAGGAAGAGGGACGAAAGTCCCGGTGGAACCCAAATAATTGTTCAATATTGAAAATACTTTATTTTTGTTTGAGGGTTTTTCCAAATTTCTGAAATTATAGGAAAGATGGCAGAGACCTGGGCCGCTTGAACAATGTTGAGAATTGTGTTTTTTTCAGCAACCAGCGGAGACGATGGAACTTTAGGAGCCACGTCAGGACTCAGTGTGAGCATGCACAAACCAGTCTGTCTGTTGCATAGTTTGACTGGTTGAGACCTGAGTTGAAGTTCTCGTCCTGGGTGGAAACGCGAAACATCTTTTAAGCCCAAGTCTGTCAATATTTGTCAATTAAAAACATAACTCAAATGAAGTGTTATAATAACATAATAGTGAGCCCACTGAAGAGGATGAAGCAATGAAGTGTCTTAAAGTAGTGAAACCTGTTGTGTCGAATCATCATTTAACTCAAAGTTTTGGACGTGTTGGCCCTCATTGCAGGCCTGTGAGTATCACTGGCTTTTTCGTGGTGTTGTCCCCTGTTATTCCTCGTTTAAAGCCCAATGTGATTTTTTTTTTTCTTCCCTCAGGGTCCTTGGCCTGGTTGAATGAAGAACTGAAAGGCCTCGAGCAATCTGGGTCCCTGCTGAGGAGACCTGACGTTGCTGGGTGATAAAGCAGACCTCTCGGGCAAAATCTGCTCAAGCGATGGAGCGCCTGAGGAGAGGAGGAATCTGGATCGCAGCACAGAAGAATCTCCTCCTCCCGACCGGTATCCCACCCCTTTAGATCTCAGCTCAGAGCCAACCAACCAGGTCCCGCCGCAAGTTCTCCCAGTTAGTTCTGTGCTATCCCGGTGTTCATCCTCGGCACTTGCCGCCAGCGCTGCCCCTCGCTACCTCAGTTTTTTCATGCCGCCCGCATCGGTCGTTGCTTTTCCTCACCGATCCCCACGTTCTCTGCCTCTCATGCTGCCCAGGCTGACATTACTGCTATGATGGAAGTTGATGATGGATGAGATGATGAGAAGGCAGAGCGGAGATGATGATGATGCTTCTGGCTTGATTTTCAGGACTTAAGTACTTTGGCTTAATCCGAAGAGGCAGGAGCCTGGGAGGGAGGATTCCTCAGAATGGAGACAACACGCAGTGGTCCGGGGTCTCAAGTCCTAAAGAGGAGGGAGAATAGCCACTTAGAGGAGGTTGCTGTCAAGAGGCCATGGGAATTAATAAGTGACTGGGATTTAATCCTTTATTAGTGAATCCCTGACCAGAAACTTATTGAAGCCAAAAAGTATAAGTTGTGGAATGAATTGTTATCCAATATAATATTACTTATACAATGAACCGAAAAAGGACCGTTTTTCTAACTATTGTCTTTACTTTTCTTTTATCTTAATCCATCACCTGAGCTGCTGCTATTCACCATGGACCAAAAAAGTAAGTATGAGCCTCTGACTCATATAGAAAGTGATTATTTATATAGACAGAGAACATAATGTATGCTATTGAGATTATTTGACTGTCCTACTAAACATGATTTATTTTTCTCTCTCCTATGCTATCTCCTGAGCTGCTGCTCACTGTGGACAAGAAGAGTGAGTAGACAAATGTTTGCATTATGTTATTTCGTTAACTAACTACACTCTTTATGCTATACCAGTTTGTCCCAATTCAAAGACTGTAAATTTTTACTAACTATTATTTGTATTTCTTTGCTCTTATTTTACTCCACCTCCTGAGCTGCTGTCGTTCACTGTGGACAAAAAAAGTGAGTATGACAAATAAATTAATGTCTGTTATTATTGTTAATATGTTTATCAGTATAGTATTTCATCCATACTCATTCAGGAATTCAATGATGTACTAACCGTTGTTATCCTACTTTACTTTTATCTGACTTCATCATCTGAGCTGCTGTCGTTCACTTTGGACAAAGAGGTGAGTACAAGCTTCTTAGTAAAGATTTTAAAAATCTAATTAATCTTTAGCCATATAATAGTAATTATTTTGTTATGCATAGATTATTCATTGAACTAACCATGATTTATTTTTCTCTCCTCTCACTATACTCCACCATCTGAGCTGCTGCTGTTCACATAATGTGGACTAAAAGGTAATAATGAGCTTCTGACAGAAAGACAGCAAATCGTCAAGTCCAAATGTATGCTACACCTGTTTATACATATAATATCACTGATTCAGTAATTCCATTTCACCCTACTTACCATTATGTTGTTAACTAACTACACTTTTTATGCTATAGCAGTTTGTCCCTATTCAGAGACTGTACATTTTTACTAACTATTATTTGTCTTTCTTTGCTCTTATTTTACTCCACCACCTGAGCTGCTGCCATTCACTGTGGGAGAAAAGGTGAGTATATGTCTCTGACTTAATATACTGTAGGCTACATAATCTTCGCTACACTTGTTTAGCCATATAATATCACTGATGTATTAACTTAAAGCTTATTTATATTACTAATGATTGCTTATGTTTCTTTATTAACCATTCTTTATCTCTTTTTTTTTTTACTCTTCTTTCTATGACCTGAGCTGCTGCTGTTTGCTGTGGATGAGAATGAAATGTGAAATGTGAATGAAATGTATGATTTTGTGTAAACTAACTGCATAGCCTGTGCTACAACTTTTTACCATATAAATTCAAAAATTCCATGCACCACCATTTGTCTTTGTTCTTATTTTACTCCACCACCTGAGTTGCTGTTGTGGATTAAAAGATGAGTGCAAGCTTCTGACTTGTGATCTATGCACGTCAGTCCAGACATAATATCTTAATCAATAAATCAAGGATGATTTTATCTCACCCAATTTGTTGTACTTGATATACTGTTGTTTTTTATATGCACCATGCCAACTTTCACACGTGACAAATAGAAAACCAAAATAATTTATAGTGTACCCAGGATGTCACCTGATTATAAAGAAATTTGATTGATGGCTGAGACTGACATGAATTTAATACAAATGTCCAAACAAGATCAGAGGAGTTTTGGCAACATTATGGCCATAAATGGACATGTGGCCACTCTGGGAGATTTTTGTGGGGAAGTTAATATACCAACACCAAATATAAATCACAATAACACAAACACAACATGATGCCATGACAGAATAAAGAGTTAGGCACTCAAGATACAACCAATGAAGAAAACACAGGTAAGAAAAGAGCCAGCTTTGCTGGGACTTACTTAGCTTATTCTGTAACAAAACACAGACAACTAATCAGATCAGATGTGCTGATAATCTCTGCTGATGTCTCCTGTCTCAAATCACTGCTTGAATTACCCCCACCCTGTCTGAAACAGACTGCTTTATTTGGCTTTACTGATTGAAATTTCAGTCACTGAAGTGATTCCCATCTGCTGTGAAATGTACTTTGTTTAGGGCGATGCAGATTTCATCTGTGTGTGTGT